>VSMD01007126.1:0-19985 GCA_008750895.1 Mirza zaza | reverse complement strand
CGGCTCCTCCTCCCGCAGCCCGGCTCCTCCTCCCGCAGCCTGCCTCCTCCTCCCGCAGCCCCGCTCCTCCTCCCGCAGCCCGGCTCCTCCTCCCGCAGCCTGCCTCCTCCTCCCGCAGCCCCGCTCCTCCACCCGCAGCCCGGCTCCTCCTCCCGCAGCCCCGCTCCTCCTCCCGCAGCCCGGATCCTCCTCCCGCAGACCGCGCTCCTCCTCCCGCAGCCCGCGCTCCTCCTCCCGCAGACCGCGCTCCTCCTCCCGCAGCCCGGCTCCTCCTCCCGCAGCCCGGCTCCTCCTCCCGCAGCCGGGCTCTCCCGCAGCCGGCGCTGGGGCCCGGGCTCCTGGAACACGCTTTCTGGAGAGCTTGACCTGCAGTTTTCAGTCTCTGCGCTTACACCGGTTTCTGCATTTGGGTGCATTCCTTAAAATACATCATTGACTAGTTCTAAGTTTAATTCGATATAAACCCTTTCTTCAGACTTGACAATCTTACTCCATAAACAAAAGGGAATAAAGATCCAATTTACAATATACTCAGATTTTAAAGAAAGTAAAGGTAAGTTCATTTTGTGTTTTAGCATTATTTTCGAAGATTTTACATTCCACACAAAGTACATGTAATAAGGTTAGATCGGCAAATATAGAAAACAATGATTTAATTTACAATAGGAACAGACGGTGGCCGCCTGCTGTTAGTGCTACACAGGGATCGCGCTCGCGTGGCCGTCGTCTATGAAACTGCACGTGGTCCTTAGTTTTTACTTCTAATCTGCAAAATGGGCATAAATGTATACAAACACGACAAGTCTGGCGAGTAAAGCAGTCGCAATGTTCCAAATTCGCCACATTAGTGCGTTTATTATGAGTCGTTACTTTGTAGCCTGGTTATGTAGGGACAGTCGGTATAGACGGAGTTGCTTATTTTGCAGTTATCATCCTTCTGACAGAAGGGCTCCCTGGTGAGCTGACACCGCTTGCCTTAATGAAGGGGATGTAAAGAAGATGTGAAAGAACAGACATGAAACACGGTGGAAACCGAGAAGTCGACTAAACGTTGTTCCAGCCATGTCACCTGGCCCTTGGACGCACGTCAAGCGCGGCGCGGGCCCTGCGACTGCGACGCCAGAGCAGCGGGCGCCACTGCGGGTCGAACGGCCTCCGCGCGCGGCGAGGAAAGCGCCGCCACAGGCCGGTCTGCCGTGCGGTGACCGCGCCGGCAGGCCCAGAGGCAGCTGAGGCTCGCTGACAGGAGCCGTGGACCGCGAGTCCGCCCGCCGGGGCCAGGCTCGCCCCACAGCACGGCTGCGGCACCTCTGACACTGAGTCTCTTCGCCGTGAAGTGCCCGACGCCCGCGTCGCAGCGCACGTCCGCGGGCGGGACGGGGCGTGTGCGGGCCGCGCCGCCTGGGACAGCCGGGGCGCTGCCGAAGCGCCAGTCGGCGTGGTGTCGAAACAGGGATACGTGTTTCCTCCTCCCAGAACGGGGCCGTACCTCGCGGCGCTGTGCTCGGTAGGGCCAAGCGTCACATATTAGAGTGGAATGAAAGGAATTTTAAAACAAAACCAGAAAACAAGATGCAGAAAAAGAGAAAAAAAAGACTATGACGAAAACCTGAGGCGCCTACACGTACCCTAAAGGCGGGCTGCGGCCGCTCGCACGGGGCCCCGGGCGCGGGGAGGCTCGTCAGGCGCACAGCGCGCGGCGGGGCGGCGCCCAGCGGCCGTTCTTGGCGCTAGCAGCGCACAGGGCCGCCCTCGACGCTCTTCACGAAGAGGACACTGTTGGAAGCAATACACAGTATCCTCAATGGCATCCTTAAAATGGATCCGGCAACAAGAGCTTCACAGAATTGTTCTACATGAGTTTCCTGCGTTGCTTCCAGGAGTAACTCGATAAACACACTTCTGTGGGCAGGACGGCGGGGGCCGCCTGCGAGGTCGTGCTTATTTGCTGAGGGGCACTGAGAGGTACGGGGCGGGGGAAGCAGCTGCGGTTTGGATGACTGGTTTAACATGAGGACACATTTTAGGGTATCTCAAAGAGTGACTGGCTTGTGCCCTTCCTGTAGTTCATCCCACATTTGTTTCTCTCACAGAGAAATTTTAGGCAAGTATAAAAGGGCAACAAACTTAAATTTTAATTATTGGAAAATACAAAGCAAGGAGCTATTCTATGTTGCTAGTTCTACTCATTGAACAAAAGTTTTAGCACCTACTAGAAACCAAAGACTATGCTGGGGATATATAGCACAACATTGCAGTTTTGAAGACTATGTTTATCTACATGTAATGTGCATGTACATATACATGCATATCTATGCACCCCCATGACAGATACCCGTAAACATCAGGTGTTAGTGCCTGTCGTCATCAAATTTGATACAGATAAGTGAAGAGGCAATGGCATTCAGTCGTGCAAACTTTGTTAAATAGTCAATCTAGAGGCTACGTGATCACTTTTTTAAGACATGTGGGTAGCTTGACAAGATTCACCCATGAATCGAAGGCCATTTTATCGAGTGCAAAGAAGAGCGATGATTATTTTTCTTTCCCCTATAGTACTGTCAAAATGCACCCCCACTGTTCTAGATTAGTATTTTTCATTGAAGGTAATTTAAACAGGAGATGTTCTAAGAATTGATTTTCTATTAAGTGAAGTTTATTCTTCTAAAAAGTAAAAATTTAAATAGTTAACCCTCTAATATGTAAACCTTTACAAAACGGAATAGACATATACATTACACCTTGTAAAAATATGTAATTATGTGATTGAGCAATACTTGCTGAGACTACTGGGTGAGTTGCAAGTGTTGTCCCTGCCTTTTTTTGTTCCAGAGGCTGAATTTTTGCATCCTTTGTCTATCATGATGTTGTGGTCCCACTTTTCACTACTATCGTATGAGTCTCCCTCTATCCCCAATTAGTCAGGAAATCGATAGCAATCTTTAAAAAAAAACATACAAAATGGCTTAAGAAGATCTAAAAGTGTGGCAGAGGCTCTCTTGTGACAACTCGAGGTTAGCGTGTGGACTCAGTCACATCAACACTGCTCCAAGAAATTTCATACTTTCTTACTTGATGGGCTTCATACAGGTAGTCACAGATACTGGATAAAGGACATTTGGATAAATTAAGTTTTATCATAGTCATAACTGTAAATTTTTCTTATTTAACTTTGAGTTTTGCTACTTATCTTGCCAAAGAGTAAAGAACAAAATTAATTTAAACTTTTAGTGAATAGAAGTAGCTGAAGGAGATATTCATATATAAGATTATAATCATAATGATAATAGTCATAGTTACAAAGATAGCTAACATGTGCCAAACACCATTCTAAGCACTATACCTTCAAATTTTCATTAATCCTCTCCAAATACATAATATCATTTTTTTCTAAAAATATCTTTATATTGTTCTTATTCTCAAAGGCAGTTACTGAGTATACAATTCTAGGTGATAGTTATCATAGACAGTTTTACTGAATGAGAATATATGGCCGATGTGTCTTGTTGTCCATAGAAAAGAAGGCATACGATATGGCTTTTTCACCCGGCACATGGCTTCATTAATCCAGTATAATGAGGGGGGTAATGGTGTCTTTTGATTGGCAGAACAATTTAATGTTGATGAAATTTAGTTTACCATTTTCTTCTCTTATGATTACTGCTTTCTGTGTTCCTTTTAAGATATTTTTGCCTATACTCATGTCATTAATATATTTTCTGATTTTTGTCTTCTAGTAAGTTTAGAGTTTAGCTTTTACATGTAGATACATAATCCATTTCATATTATTTTTGTATAGTGTGAGGTTGACATTGATATTCCCTTTTTATTATTTATTTTTATTTATTTTAGCATATTATGGGGGTACAAGTGTTCAAGTTACATATATTGCCCATGCCCTCCCTCCCCCCTCGAGTAAGAGCTTCAAGCGTGTCCATCCCCCAAATGTTGCACATCTTACTCGTTGTGTTTGTATATATCCATCTCCTCCTCCCCCCTCCCACCTGCCTGACACCTGATAAATGTTACTCCTATGTGTCCACTTAGGTGTTGATCTGTTAATACCAATTTGCTGGTGAGTACATGTGGTGCTGGTTTTTCCATTCTTGAGATACTTCACTTAGTAGAATGGGGTCCAGCTGCATCCAGGAATATATAAGAGGTGCTATATCACCATTGTTTCTTAAAGCTGAGTAGTACTCCATGGTATACATATACCACATTTTATTAATCCACTCATGAATTGATGGGCACTTGGGTTGTTTCCACAGTTTTGCAATTGTGAATTGTGCTGCTATAAACATTCGCATGCAGGTGTCTTTTTCATAAAGTGACTTTTGATCTTTTGGGTAGATGCCCAGTAGTGGAATTGCTGGATCAAATGGTAGATCTACTTGTATCGCTTTGAGGTATCTCCATATTGCTTTCCACAGAGGTTGAACTAGTTTGCAGTCCCACCAGCAGTGTAGGAGTGTTCCTATCTCTCTGCATCCACGCCAGCATTTATTGTTTGGGGACTTTTCGATAAAGGCCATTCTCAATGGAGTTAAGTGATATCTCATTGTAGTTTTGATTTGTATTTCCCTGCTGATTAGAGATGTTGAACATTTTTTCATATGTTTGTTGGCCATTCTTCTGTCTTCTTTTGAAAAGTTTCTGTTCATGTCCTTTGGCCCTTTTTTGATGGGGTTGTTTGATTTTTTCTGGTTGATTTTCACTTATTGGAAACATAGTATTCAATTGTTTTGGTATCTGTCAAAAATTAATTGATCATATAAGTGAGTTTCTATCCCCAAGCTCTCCTGTTTCATTGATCTATTTTTCTGTTCTTACTCCAATACCACAGAGTTTATATTACTGTAAGTTTAAACTAAAACTTACAGTAGTTTAGTTTATACTAAAACTATTAACTAGAGTTAATAGTGTCACCTCACGTAACGTGTAAGACTCAACAACAGAATTCCATTTACTTCTCTGTCTTTTGTGCTACTGTTATAATATACATCACATCTTTGTGTTTCATACCACACAATTCAATGCCATGGTTTTTATTTTAAAGGGTCACATGCATTCTAATGAATAATGAAAAGAAAAATACTATAGTCTCTATATTTTTTCAGGTACCATTTCCTCTTTATTCCGTTTTATAAACACAACTTGGCTTTTCTTTCAGCCTAGAGAATTTTCTTTAGCACTTTTTAAGAACAGAGAAGACTTGCTAGCAATGAATTCTTTCACTTTTGTACATCTCAAAATATCTTCATTTTGCCATCATTTTAAATGATATTTTTACTAGATAATAATTATGAATAATAGGGTTTTTTTCTTTAAGCACATTAAAGTAGTCCATTCTTATCACCATTCTCACTTACGAAATGTGTCATTATTTGCTAGATTATATTTTTATCTGGTTTTCAGCAATTTGAGATACAACCATATATGATTATGTTGGTATATATCCTTCTTGGGGCTCACTTTATTTCTTGGATATTTAAGATTATATTTCTTTTGACCAAATTTGGGGAATTTGGGTCATTATTCCTTCAATATTTTTTCTGCCTTATTTTCTCTCTTTACTTTTTCCTGGAAATTCATTTAAACATATATTAGATCACTTGATAATACTCTGTGTCACTGAGAACATGTTAATTTTGGTTTTAATATCTTTCTCTCAGCCCTTCACATTTAGTGTTTTCCATCAATCACTGTTCTGATGATTTGTGTTATCGGCAATCTGCTAGTAAATCATCAATTAAATTTTGTATGGCAATGCTGTCCTTTTTAGTTCTTGAATTTCCATTTAGTCCTATTTTATAGTTGTCATTATCTGTTGATATTCCTCTCTTGCTCTTTTTATTATGAAAATATTTTCTTGAACATATAATGGCTGCTAATTCTAAAACTTGAATTATCTCTGTATTATTTTCTAATGATTGTTTTTATCTTAACAGTGTGCCTTAGTTTTCTATTTTATTCATACTTCTATGAAAAAAATTAAATTATACTCTGGAGATTGGAGATAGGATCTTATATAGAGACTAGATTTGTTATTGCCCCTTTAAGAGTGCTTCTTTTTGCTCTTGTAGGTAGATATCTTAACTGGACTCTATGTCGTGCTTTCACTTTTCTAGCTGATGCTTTCCCCTCAACCGTTGGGTCCTTTCTGTCTCTTTCAAGTAAATTTCAGGTGACAGCCAAAGATTTTAAAGTATTTGAAGATTATTTGGAGTCTTCCACTTCTGTGACTTCTTCATTTCAAACTGTTCCCCCTCACTTTCCATTAATTCATGCAACTCTGAGTTCCACCTTTTGACTTCTTGAGACAATAAAGCTATAGGTCTCTACTCTTGTGTTCTAGCTAACTTGCACCACATATACTGATGTACACTCATGAGAAAAGTATTATGTTTATAATACTATGTAAAACATATATTCTGTATTATATCATATCTATATATATTTTAGTGTTTAAGATTGTCATCTGTTAGAGAGTTATTACATTACAACACCCCTGTCATTACTAGAAGAAGAAATCTTCTCTTTGATTGTGGTCTCAATATATCCATTTATTCTTTGCATATTCAGCAATAAACTTTTAAAATATTCATTTTTATGCTGGCAAGATTTAAAAAATAAAATTTCTATAAAGCATTTCTATAACTAGATTTGAAGAATACTATGCCCTGGATTGTGCACCATGATAAACCATTTGTGAAGAAGCCATCAGATAATTAAACAAAAACTCCACAGCCTAGGCCATTAAGGCACTGAGGATTACAGCTGAAAAAACTATACAGACTACACTACTGTGTCCACTCAGAAAAATAGCAATGCATGCTACCCAACTAAACCACATGACTCATCTACAGGAATAATTATTTCCCTATGAAGGCTATTCCATAATTGCAAGAGGTGACTCTTATATCAGATGTGCAGATGTCAACATAGGGGCACAAGAAACATGAAAAGCAAGAAAACATGATACCTCCACATGCACACAAAGACAATAATTCTTAAGTAAAAAAAAAAAAAGAACCAAAAAAATTTATAAAATGTCAAAAAAGGAATTCAAAATAATGATATTAAGGTAATTCAGTGAGTTACAAGAGAATAAATATAGACAACTAAACAAAACAAGGAAGACAATTCATAATCTGAATGAGAAAGTCAACAAAGAGACAGATATTATAAAAAAACAGAAATCTTAGAGTTCAAGAATTCAATGAATGGTATAAAAATACAATCAGAAGCCTCAAAAACATCTAGATCAAGCAGAAAAAAGAATTTCTGCACTTGAAGACAGGTCTTTTGAAATAATACAAGCAAAAAAGAAAGAATGAAAAATAATTTAAAAAACTGATGAAATCCCCCATATAGGGATTATGAGATACTATGAGATACTTAAGTAAGTGTTCATATTATGAAAGTTCCAGAAAGAGAAAAGATGTAGAAAATCTATTTAATAAAATAATAGCTGAAAATTTTCCAAGTCTTGGGAGTGATATGGGCACCCAGATTCAGGAAGCTCAAAGAACCCCAAATAGAATCAACATAAAAAGTCCACTCCAATGCATATTGTAGTCAAATTGTCAAAAGTCAAAGACAAAGAGAGATTTGTAAAAAGAGCAAGAGAAAAGTGTCAAGTCATATATAAGTGAGTCAGCAGAAAACTTGTAGGCCAGGAGAAAATGAGATGATACAAAGTGCTAAATGAAAAAACTGCTAGCCAATGATACTATACCCAAGAAAGAAATTTTTCAGAAATTAAGGAGAAATGAGAAATAGTCTTTCCCAGAAAATCAAAAATTGAGAGAATTTATCAATGTTAGACTGGAATTACAAGAAATTCTTAAGTGAGTCATACATCTGTAAGCAAAAGGACTATAACTACCACCATGAAAACACAAAGCTATAAAACTCACTGGTAGAGAAGACACACAAATGAGAAAGAGAAAGTGAATCAGACATTGTAATTACAGAAAACCATAAAGCTGCTAAAATAAATAATAAAAGAAGAAGAAAAAACAAAGAATATATGAAACAACTAGAAAAAAAATTAATAGAATGATAGGAGTAAGTTTTTAACAAAAATAACTTTGTAAATGGATTGAATTCCCTAATTAAAAATATTGACTACATACAAAAACAAGACCAAAATATATGCTGCCTACAATAAAATCACTTCACTTAAAAAGACACAAGTACACCGAAAGCGATGGTTTTGACAAGATATTTCATAGAAACAGAAAACAAAAGTGAGCAGGAGTAGCTATACTTATCAGATAAAGAAAATTATAAGTCAAAACTGTAAAAAGACAATGGTCATCATATAATGATAAAGAAATCAATTCAGCAAGAAAATATGATAATTGCAAATATACATAAACCCAACACTGGCACACCCAGAAAAATAAAACAAATATTATCAGATAGTGAGAGATAAACTCCAATACAATAATAGTTGGGGACTTCAACACCTCATTTTCAGCGTTGTACAGATTATCTAGAAATAAAATCAACAAAGGAACATTGAATTTCAATTGTGTTGTAGACCAAATGGACCTAACTGACAAATGTTCTGACATTTACAGAACATATGATCCAACAGCCGCAGAATATACATTCTTTTTATCAGCACGTAGAACATTCTCCAGAATTGACCATTTGTGAAGCCACAAACAGGTCTCAACAAATTTTTAAAAATTGAAATTATAACAAGTAACCTTTCTAACCATTATGAAATAAAATTAAAAATAAATACAAGAGGAATTTTCAAAATTACTTAAATATGTGGAAATTAAACAGCATGCTCCTGAATGACCACTGAGTTAATAAAGGAATTAAGAAGGAAATCAAAAGTATCTTGCAACAAATGTAAATGTAAATGCAACATGCCAAAACCTGTGGGATACAGCAAAGGCAGTATTAAGAAGCAAGTTTATACCAATAAATGCCTACATCAAAAAGGAGAAAGATTTTAAATAAACAACTTAATAATGCACGTGAAGGAACTATTAAAGCAAGAATAAATCAAATTAAAAATTATTAGAGAAAAAGAAATAATAAAGATTACAGCAGAAATAACCAGAATTGAGACTAAAAGAAAATACAAAGATTAATGAAACAAAAAGTTATTTTTTGAAAGATAAATAACATCAATAAACTGCTAGCTAGACTAAGAAAAAAAAAGACCCAAATAAATAAAATCAGAAATAAAAAAGGAGACATTAAAATTATAGCATAGAAATATATTGGATCATTAGAGATTATTATAAACAACTATCTGCCAAAAAGTTGCAACACATAGAGGAAACAGATTAATTCGTGGACTCATAGAACCTACCAAAATGGAACCAAAAAGAAATAGAAAACTCAAACAGACTAATGACAAGTAATGATATGGAATCAGTAATAAAATGTAACCTAACAAAGAAAATCCCAGGACTGGATGGCTTCACTGCTGAATTCTACCAAATTTTTAAAGAGGAACTTATACCATTTATTTTCTAACAATTGCAAATAATGGAAGGTGAAGGAATTTTTCCAAAATCATTCCACAAGGCTAGCATTGTTCTGATATCAAAAGCAGACAAGGACTCAACAAAAAAATAAAACTACAAGCCACTTTCCCTGAAAAACATAGATGCAAGAATTTGCATCTATGGTTTACTACATAGTCCAATAGCACATCAAAAATATTTGATAGCATGATTAAGTGGGATGTATCTGAGGGATGCAAGAATGGTTCAACATACACAAAACAGTTAACATGATACATCATATCAATGAAATGAAGGACAAAAACTATATAATCAAATAAATAGATGCAGCAAATGTATTTGATAAAATTCAACATCGCTTCATGATAAAAACTATCAACAGTTTAGGTGTAGGAAAAAACATCTCAACACAATAATGAACACATATTACAAACTCATAGCTAACAGCATATTAAGTGGGGAAAATCTGAAAGCTTTTTTTCTGGAACAAGACAAGAATGCCCACTTTCACCACTCTTATTTAATACAGTACTGGAAGCCCTAGAGGGCAATTAGGCAAGAGAAAGAAATAAAGGGCATCCACATTGGAAAGGAGGAAGTCAAATTGTCCCTCTTTATTGATGACGTAATCTTAGAAAAATCTAAAAAGCCCACTAAAAATCTCTTAGAACTGATTGCTAAATTTAGTAGTTACAGGAAACAAAAATGTAGTATTTCTATACACTAACAGCAAAGCTGAAAAATAAATAAATAAATAAATATGTTTATTATTCCATTCATGTTAGCTACAAAACAAACAAACAGAACAAAAATAACCCTAGGAGGTAAAAGATCTCTGTTAGAGGTAAAAGAGATAAAATTTAACCAAGGAATTAAAAAAAGATGTCTACAAGAAAAAAACCCATAAAACACTGTGAAAAAAATCAGAGGACACACAAAAAAGGAAAGACATCCCATGTTCGTGAATTGGAAATAGTAATGTTGTTAAAATGATCATATTAACCAAAGACATCCACATATTCAATGCAATTCTTTACAATCTACCAATGATATTTTTCACAGAAATAGGAAAAATCCAAAATTTTTATGAAACCACAAAAGACCTTTAATTGTCAAAGCCATTCTGATCAAAAAGAATAGAGCTGGGAGTATCACAGTATCGGACTTCAAAATAGACTACAAACCTATAGTAAACAAAACAACATGGCTTTGACATAAAACAGACACAGACCAAAGGAACAAAACAGAAAACGCAGAAATCCATGCATTTATAGCCAACTGATTTTTGACAAAGGCACAAAGAACAGGCATCAAGGAATGGACAGTTTCTTTAATAAATAGTGCTAGGAAAACTGGATATCTATGTATAGAAGAATGAATCCAGACCTATATCTCTTGCCATATATAAAAATCAACTGAAAATGAATTAAGACTTAAAGGTAAGACCTGAAAGTATGAAACTACTGCTAGAAAACAGGGGAAATGCTCCAGAACATTGGTCTGGGCAAAGATTTTATGGATAAGATCTCAAAAGTGCTGGCAATAAAATGAAAAATATACAAATGGGATTTTATCAAACTAAAAAGCTTCTGCACAGCAAAGGAAGCAATCAACAGAGTGAAGAGTCAACCTGCAGAATGGGAGAAAATATTTGTAAACTGTTCATCTGACAAGATATTAATAACCAGAATATATAAGAAATTCAAACAACCCGCATAACAAGGAAAAACAATGTGATAAATAAATGGGCACTTGATCTGTCTTAGTCCATTTTGTGTTGCTATAACAGAATACTCAAGACTGGGTAATTTATTCAAAAATGAGGTTTATTTAGCTCATGGTTCTGCAGGCTAGGAAATTCAAGGTCATATCCTTGGCATCTGAAGAGGGCTTTTATGCTGCATAACAACATGGTGAAGGTCAAAATGAAAGCAAACACTTGTGAAGATAAAAATACAAGGGGTATTTTGACTTATTGCAGTAATACTCCCAAGAGAGCTAATTCAGCCTTCAGAGAGACTTGCTCACTACAATGAGAACATCACCTAGCCCATCACTAGGGATCTTCCCTCATGACCCAAAACCTCCCACTAGGTAAAACCTTCTAACACCACCACGTTGGAAATAAAAGTTCACCATGTTATGGATGGGACAAGCTCACCATAACACGATCTGAATGGGCATTTCTTAAAGAAGACTACAAAAGACCAGTAAGTATGTAAAAAAAAAAAATACTCAACAGCACTAATCATCAAGGAAATGAAAATCAAAACTATAATGAGATATCATCCCACCCCACTTAGAATGGCTACTATCACAAAGATAAAAATAACAAATCCTTGCAAGGATGTGGAGAAAGGAGAATGCTCGTACACTGTTGGAGGGGGTGTAAAGTAGTACAGTCATTATAGGAAACAGTATGGAGTTTTCTCAAAAAAAAAACCCTAAAAATACACGCAACATATGATCCAAGAATCCCAACTGGATATATACATTAAGGAAAGGAAATAAATATGCTAAAGAAATATTTGTACCCCATGTTTATTGCAGCATCATTTATAATAGCCAAGATATAGAATCAACCTAAGTGTCCATCAACAGATAAATGGAACAAACGTGCTGTATATACACAATGGAATTCTACTCAGCCATGTAAAAGAATGAACTTCTGTCATTTACAGCACCATGGATGAACCTGGGGTACATTATGTTAAGTGAGATAATCTAGGCACAGAAAGATAAATACTGCATGTTCTCACTCACATGTGGAAGTTTAAAAAGTTGATCTCATATAAGTAGAGAGATGAATAGTTGTTGTTAAGTCTGGGAAGGGTAGGAAGGAGGAGGGGTAAGGAGAGGTTGGTTAATGGGTACATAATTATAGCTAGATAGGAGGAAAAAAACTTCTAGTGTTCTATATCACTGTAGGGTGACTATAAATAATAATTTAGTGCATATTTTAAAATAGCTAAAAGGGAGGATTTTGAATGTTCCCAACAGAAATAAGTGATAAGTGTTCGAGGTGATGAATTTGCTAATTACCTTGATTTGATCATTACACATTGTATACATATATGAAAATATCACACCGCGCCCTATAATTATGTATAATTATTACGTGTCAACTAAAAATAATATTTTAAAAAATAAAAGTTCCCACTTCAGAAAATTGTGAAAATAAAGTGAGTAAATACATGGAAACTTGGTGATCTGTTTTATTTTTCTGGAGATCTTTTTAATGAATACTGACTATGAAGCAAATATTACTTATTAGATTCCATATGATAATTAATATCTAAAGACTGTTTGTAATCAGTTATGTTTTGGGTACAGTCAGGCAGATCCATGCCGAAAAAGCAATCAGAACTTGGCATATATTAGCATTCAGTAGATGCTAATATTTAAAATGGTACTAAAACTGTTTTGGCAGAAAAAGTATTTCCTTGGTTGTTTATTCAATTTTTTTTATAAGTTGCATAGTGTGAATTTGTACCAGAAAGCAGCTGAGAACTTACAAAAATTGTGCCTGATGCCTTTGGTTACCAAGCACGGAGAGCTGAGCCTATCAGATACGAACGGCCTCTGGACTCTGCCATTTCACTCAACAGACTCATGCTTTGAGTCACCAGGACCGGAAATTTGCTCTTATTGCATAATCTGTTGGCTACAGCCAAATATCCACATGACATTAGAGTAGCTAAGTTTTAGCTTTTCTGCTTTTGAGAGATAGATACCTTTATAATAAACCTTAGAATTTATAAGGTCTGAAGCAACTGGTACTGATTTTTGTTTCAAATGGAGTCACCGAAGCTTTTGTTTGTGCTTTTGCTATAAATGACTCAGAAACCTTTTCCAATCTGGACCTAGGAAAGTGAGACTGGTTTTTTCAGTGACATTTGGAGCTCCAATGAGATTATATATCTCTGAACTGCTGTGGAAGCAGAGGACAATTTTCCTTGAGAGCAGATTTGTTTGACATGAGAATATAAGGAGTTAATATTATAAAACCCAGGTTTCTTATAAGCGTATAATAATCATTCCTCCAAACAGTGCAAACTTGAGATCCTTAAGTCTGGGGCCAAAATTGATCATGTATGAGCAGAGGAATCTTAATCATTGTGGAAAATGCTCCAGTGGCTTTGAAAATATGCACACGCTGATGGGTATCTTGTCATTTTTCAGGTCCTGCATTGTACAGTGTCACCTTCCGTTCCTCTGGAACCCGTCTTCTTTGCACACAAAAGCCCAATTTTGTTCCTGCACTGGAGGACTGTGTCCGTCAGGGAAGTTGGGACATGGATCCACTTTAGTCTAACAATCACAGCAGTTCCAAAGTAATCCTTTCCCTTTTCCTGTGACTAGTTTAGAAGTAGGAAAGTGAATGGAATGGAATTGTGCCCATGGAAATGTAAAGAGAAGTGTGGTGAGAGGCTGCTGGGAGGTTTCATTTACTCTTAGAAAGGGACTAAAGCAAAGTATTTCCTGCCTTCTGTCCTTGAGACATTATTGTGTAATGAACTGATACCTCAAATGGATGCAGCCTTCTTACAATCACGAAAGGATTAACCCATCGGTTCAAGAGGGCAGAGCAGAGACGCCAGATGCTGACACTGTACAGTCGTTACATTAGTGAACCTGCGATTCCTTTCCCTCTGGACTTCTTGCTGTGTCTATGTGGTTATGTCTTTATGTTTAAGTACAGCAGTCCCCCTCAGCTGCAGTTTTGCTTTTCACTTTTTCAGTTAC
Organism: Mirza zaza; assembly: GCA_008750895.1. Lineage (NCBI taxonomy): Eukaryota > Metazoa > Chordata > Mammalia > Primates > Cheirogaleidae > Mirza > Mirza zaza. The sequence goes on along the minus strand of VSMD01007126.1, from coordinate 5,739 downwards.
CCAGTCAGCTGCCATCCAAAAACAGGTGAATTCAGGACAATAGCATGTTGTGTGAGAGAGAGACAAACCATATTCACCTAACATTTGTTACAGTACATTATTATTATTGTTCTATTTTGTTATTACTTATTACTAATCTCTAACTGTGCCTAATTTATAAGTTATACTTTATCATCAGTTTGTCTATATAGGGTTCAGTACTATCCATGGTTTCAGGCATCAACTGGAGATATTGGAATGTATCCCCTGGGAATAAGGGAGGAGTCCTGAATTGTCATGGGTCTTTTGTTTTTGAAGTCAACTGCAATCTAAATAACACGAAAATAACAAAGTAACTCTGGGTCGTGTACTACCTGGAGGGAAACATGGAATGCAAGGCCTGTCAGAGTCGGGTATGCGATAGGTTTTGAAAATTAGCATCAGCTATTCACTTAGGAACTTTTTTCTTCTGGCATTTGGTACACTCATGGGTCAGAAAAGCATTTTTAATAAATATTAAATTAAAGCATTTAATTTCGGAAGCAAAACACTATTGAACACAAGAAGACAAGGGAAGATTTTACTTCCTATCACATCTTTTAAGACATTTTCCTTTAAAACTTCATGACAACAAAATATCAGGGATAGTTTTTAAAAATCCCCAAACTTGAGGTATTTGGGTCTAGCTAGATCCATTTAATGTTGAAACCAGGATTTTTTACTTTCTCCAAGAGCATTTCAATGCACATGGGCTTTTTCTGATTATGATCAGTTTTAGGGATTTCTTAAGCTTTACTTGAGGTTAAGGGCTGTACCAGATAATCAGAGTTGCATATTACATTAGGCAAAGTCAGTCAAGCAAATTTTACCTAAACAACTCAGTTTTATTTGAGTGCAGCACATGGCAACATGAAACCTCCACAACCCCATCCCACACTACCCCTGCCATTCACCACTGTGAAAAAACGTGCTAATTATGTAAACTCTGTATGCAGTAATGATGGATGGGTCTATAGAGAATACTTGGGGACTTGAATATAGCATTCTCTACTCAAATACGACCAACAGCACTCTATTCCATACAAAATCAAGTTCAAGATCCTCAGCCCAGCTTTCAAAGTTCTCCACAATTTGGACTCTATTCAACTATCCCATATCTCTCTCTCTCTCTCTCTCTCACACACACACACACACACTATCTCCCTTACCCCAGCCTATAACTCCGCTGCCATACTTCACAATCTCACTGTACTTCAAACTCACCTCCTCAAAATACTCTCACTTCTGTAGCACTATGATCCCATTTGCACAGGTTAAAGTTCTCCCCCAATGAAAGTTAGCTACTCATTAAACTGTGTTTTAGGAAATACAGGTTATAACTGGTTTTCCTTATGCAAAATCATATAATCAGGGCACCAGCAGAAAGAGACAGTGTTGAGAGCTTTGCCATCATTGAGTGGCCACAGGAGACTCGTAATTATAAATCAATTTTAAAATTTATGAATAGTTGACTATTAAGATTTTTGTGTTTTTGTTTACTGTTGTTTTCTGAACTTAGCATATCAAAGGATGGAATCTTTTTTTTCCCAAATAAAAGGAAGAAGAATTTAATAAGAAAGAAATTCCAGGTTGTTCAATTATTCATCACAAATACTATGGCTATATGAGCATATACAATGTGCCAGGAATCTGCTAAGTTTGTAAAATAATCTATTTTTCATTTCAGAGCAGGTTAGACTTCACTGCTTTACTTCTTTCAGATCAAACATTTAAATCCAGGGAAGTAAGACTAGATATTAAACGCACTTTAGAATAAGCCTTACCTGACAGTGTACATTACAGTTCCTACTTCTAGTTTCTTCAGAATCCAGAGCGGGGGTGCGGGGAGAAAAAGGAAAGCCTTCCATACATACAGACACAGTAAAAATTAATACTTTTTATCTGTAAAGTTGTAGGCATCCATGGAAATGCAAACCTCTTTCCATTTAAAAATAAAATATGTAATATATAATTATTCTCACAAATGAGTTTAACATTGAATTCTAGAAATGTAAAGCCCAATGCTTTATTTTAAAGTAGCTTGTAGGAATAAATGTAAGAGTTATCTATAGTTAAAAACTGAAAACACCACATCCTCAGAGTGCCACTTTAGTCCTATATCAAACAAGTCCTACTGGTCCAAGAATTGAAATAGATTTCATTACACATATCAAAGCTTGCTCATGAGTGCTTCTGTACTTTGCTGAAAGCAGATGATATATGTAAAAATCTAAGTATTCTTTTTAAAGCTAACTTTATAGTGCCCAGATGGAAACTCTTTCCAACAGTTTCTGTATTTCTTATTGACATTTTAAATGTCCTTTGCCCTTCATGTCACCGCACATGGAACATAAGAATTACTTTTACTTTAATGAAGGAAGGTATCTGTAGTTCTATAAGAAAAGGTGTCGTTTGTTTATATGTTACCTTATTCTGTGAACAGCTTTATTGTAGCTTGGTGTTATTAAAGTGTATTGCAGCCATGTAGCCCTGGAGGAAGTGACAATCTGGGCTGCTGACATCAAAGATAATTTTGGGGTTGTGCTAAGTGGTAGAGAACTACCACTGGACTGGCATGGTATGTGCTTGCTCCTCTCCCTGTTTCTGAAGCTCTGCAGAGAGACACTGGGACTGTCAAAGTCGAAGCATTGTTCACAGGGCAGAGGGAGGAGCACCGAGGCAGCCTTGTCACTAGACAAGAGCTGTCAGCTCAGGAGTCGTCTCCAACACCACAGCTCCCTTAGAAAATGAAAGCTTAATTCTCACCTGTCTTTCACGATGTGATTTCTTCACATTCTAAATGTCAGCAAGGTGTGATGACAGCAAGGAGGGCTTGGTTCTTTCTTACTCTGAATCACTTACTCTGAATTCCACTCTGTGAGACAGCTGTGGACAGATGTCTGTGAACAGAGGCAGCCCTGTGCAAAGCTGTGAGTTACAAGTTTATCTCCAGTACAGTTTCCTCACGTTCTTAACACTGCGCACTGCGGTGTTTTCCCTTACAAAGACCCATTCGAGCTTATTTCCCACTCAGTTAAAAATGACCTCTACCATTTCTAATCCCCAGAGCCCCTCTGTCTTCTGCATGACCTTGTTAGCCTGCTGAAACAGTTATTAATAAATATTAGCATTCATGAGCCCATCACTGCTGTGAGGGATTAAGACACTCTCCAGCTTCACACACTGCTTTACAGAGCAGGTGCAGTGGTGTGCACTTGACCGCCTAGTTACAGGAGGGGAGGGCAAGGGTTATCGGTTAGTACTATGAGGTATGCGTAAGTAAACAATAACTTATCGAAATTGAAAGAACGCAGGGACAAAATTAGTTGTCAGCAGGGAAGGTTGTCCGAGTGGCTAACCAGAGACCACCCCCATACCTGGTATGTTTTCTTTAATTAACTGATGACAATCTGAGTGCTGCAAGTGTCAGACTACAGTCAGGGCTTCAGACTTACGCCTTCTAAAATCATAGAATATTCAAGTAGAAAGCTGAGTGTAAATGTATTAAACAATAAAGAGAAACATAACTGTCAAGTAGACTAGAAAGATTCATTGGTCTATCAGAGAGTATGAGCTAAGTGAGATTAATAATCACATTATTAATTAATTACACATTTTAATAAAATTTTATATACCAGGCACTGATTGCTGTGCTTTATATAAGTTGTCTTCTATTCTCCTCAATAACCCTATAAAACAGACGCTAGCATTGTCCCTGTTTAAGGAAGCTGAAGCATGGAGAAATCTAGAAATAGCTAATAAATGGCACAGTTAGAGTGCGTACTCAGGTGATCTGGTTTAACCACTCTTCCACAGTACCCTGGTACACGGCTTGGTAAGCATAAAAGCAGAGCGATTGTTAAGATCAGCAACCCTAACTCCTTTGGCACCTGGGACCGGCTTCAGGGAAGACCATTTCTCCGCGGGTGGGGGCGGGGCATGCAGAGGCGGAGCGCGGCGGTGATGCGAGCGATGGGGAGCAGCTGTGGCCTGGTTCCCGCTGGCCCTGGACCGGAATCAGTCCGCAGCCCTGGGTTGCGGTTTGGATAATTGATTCAACTCTTGAGTGATTAGTATGGTAAGGTGGTGGTTCTCAACCTGGAGAGCTTGTGTCCCCAAGAGCATTTAACAAGGTCTGAAGGCGTTTTAGGTTGTTACAATTAGAAGAGGAAGCTGCCACTGACGTCTAGCAGGTAGATACCCCGGGATGCTGACTGCCATCCAACAGTGCACAGGACGGCCCGAATAACAAAGAAATACCGTTCAGAATGTCTCGTGCTAAGTCTGAGACACCCTGCCATAAGGCAGCGAGAACTGCTCCCACCTCCACCGTGCGGACTCAGCCCCATTAGGGCTTAACTGGTGAGTTCCCAGGCCAAGGTGCCCTGTCATTTGTACAGTGCTGGAAAGTGCACTCCACATTTGCCTTTCTGGCTTGTGTTTTTCTATGGTTCAAAATGCTTAGCTCCTGATACAGTCAATAATTTATCTTATTAGATAGGGTAAACAATAATGCTCTCTCTCCATTGCCCTGCCTAAGTGATTTGCAACTCTAATACTAAAACTACCAAAATCAACTGCAAATACTGAAATCAGCAACACACACTGTGTAATTTAAGCCACAGTTCTATTTTTTGTTAAGCAAAATTATACTTTTTCATGGGATAAAAACAAAGAATGGTAATGAGTACTTTAAAATCATTTAATCTAGGATATTTTGTTCATGTAATCTATACCATGCTGGTATTTTCCCCTCAAGACTGCAAATTCTTGTTGGTTCCTATGGTCCCCTACCCAGTTTTCCAACACTGCTTGGTGCACAACTACACTTTTCTGCTTCTGTTGTCAGATACTGCAGCTATTCTGAATTACATCCATAGAAAAGAATTAGTAGCTTATTTTAAAAAGACTTTTAGTCATATGTCAACAGGAACTTCTGACATCTCAAAGTGACTGGTGAATTGAGTATTTTGTTGATACCAGTTTTCAAATTTGAGTTTATTGTATAAAATTTCTAGATTTGGTGCTGTTTTACAAAAATCTATTTAAGACCCTAAACTACGGGAATTAGAGTTTATCTTTAAACGCTGAAGACCCGCTGAGGGCTATGTTTGCCCCGCACACTCCGCGGTGGTCACGCGGGGACCCACGTGCGGGCCGACGCAGAGCGGTCCCGGCGACGGACGGCCTGGCCGCGGGCGGGCGGCCCTGCCCTGTCCCTCCAGGACGGCGCGATTCCCTTCCGGAAGGAGGAGGAAAGCGCGCAGGATTCTGCCGGTCAGAGCTCCGCAGAGATCGCTAGCTCGCCCACGGGACTCCTTCCCGCATCCCTTTGAACGCAAGGCGGGCTGACCCTCCCCGCTCCCTGCCGGGGACCCACGTGACCGGGCTGACCCTCCCTGCTTCCTGCCTGGGACCCACGTGACCGGGCTGACCCTCCCCGCTCCCTGCCGGGGACCCGTGTGATCGGGCTGACCCCCCCTCCCTGCGGGCACCCGTGTAACCGGGCTGACCCTCCCCGCTCCCTGTCCTGGACCTGTGTGACCGGGCTGAACCCCCCCACCTCCCTGCCGGGGACCCATGTGACCGGGCTGACCCTCCCTCCCTGCAGGGACCCACGTGACCTGGCTGACCCCCCCCCTCTCTGCCAGGGACCCACGTGACCGGGCCGACCCTCCCCACTCCCTGCCGGGGACCCACGTGACCGGGCAGACCCTCCCC
>VSMD01007125.1:0-12809 GCA_008750895.1 Mirza zaza | reverse complement strand
GATAAGGATTGCATGGGATCTGTAGATTATTTGTGGAAGTATTGTCATTTTAATGATTAGTGGGTGAGGAACCTGTGACCTTGAGGCCACATGTGGCCTTCTGGATCCTTGAGTATGGCCTTTTGACTGAATGCAATTGAAGTTTGCATTCAGTAGAGGGGCCATGCTTAGGAATCTGGAGGGCCACACGTGGCCTTGATGTTGCAGGTTCTGCACCCCTAGCCAGGGCTTCAGCTTTTCCCCATTCAGTGTGATGCCAGCTGTGGGTTTCTTTTATAATATATGGTCTTTATAATATTGAGATACATTCCTTCCATGCCTAGTTTATTGAAAGTTTTTATCATTAGGAGTTGCTAAATTTTATCAAATGCCATTGATACATCTATGGAGATGATCATATGGTTTTTGTCCTTGACTCCATTAATGTGATGTATCATGTTTATTGATTTGTGTATGTTGATCAATCCGTCCATCCCTGGGATGAATCCTATTTGATCATGATTAACGGCCTTTTTAATATGTTGTTGAGTGCTGTTTCCTAGGTTTTTTTTGTTTTGTTTTGTTTTTAAATTGTGCATCTATATTCATCAGGGATATTGGCTTGTAGTTTTTCATTTTTGTTGTTGTATCCTTGTCTCATTGCGGTACCAGTGTGGTATCAGGACTTCTAGAATAAGTTAGATGGACTTTCCTCCTGTTCATTTTTTTCGTAATAATTTGAGGAAAATTGGCATTAGTTCTTTTTTGAAAGCTTAGTAGAATTTGGCAGTGAATGCCGATGTAAAATCATCCAAAAATTAAAGGTCAAAGGCCAGACACAACAATGGCTCAAGAGAGAAAACAAAGCAACGAAGTTCAACTCAACAGGATGAACAGAAATCCACCACACTTAACAATTTTTTCAATAAATGTGAATGGCTTGAACTGTCAACTAAAGAGACATAGGCTGGCCAAATGGGTAAATATACATAAGCCAAGTATCTGCTGTCTTCAGGAAACACATCTAACCCGCAAGGATGCATTCACACTCAAGAATAAAGTAATGGAAAACAATATTCCATGCAAGTGGGAGCCAAAAGAAAGCCGGCATAGCAATTCTGATTTCAGATAACTTAATCTTCAAATCGACAAAAGTAATGAAAGACAAAGACGGTAACTATATAATGGTGAAGGGTACAATTCAACAAGAAGACATAACAATTCCAAATATTTATGCACCTAACTCAGGTGCACCCAGATTCTTAAAGCAAATCCTACTTGATCTAAACAAAATGATAAACAGCAATCCTATAATATCCAGGGACTTCAGTACCCCTCTGACAGAACAAGACACATCCTCCAAACAGAAACTGAACAAAGAAACAATAGACTTAAACAGAACTCTAGAACAAATGGGCATGACTGACATTTACAGAACATTCCACCCCAAAACCACTGAATGTATCTTTTTCTGATCAGCCCATGGGACATTCTCTAAAATAGACCACATCCTAGGCCACAAAGCATGTCTCAAAAATATTTAAAAACTAGAAATTATGCCATTCATCTTCTCAGACTCCAGTGGAATAAAATTTGAAATCAACTCAAACAGAAACTCTTGTATCTACACAAAGGCATGAAAACTAAAAAAACCTTCTGCTGAACAATTATTGTATTAAGGAGGAAATCATGATGGAAATCAAAAGATTCTTTGAACTAAATGATAAAGGAGACAGAAGTTATGAAAATCTGTGGCATACAGCTAAGGTAGTCCTGAGAGGAAAATTTATATCCATAAATGCCTACATCCAAAAGACAGAAAGATCACAAATAAACAATCTAATGAATCATCTCAAAGAACTGGAAAAGGATGAGCAAACGAAACCTGAACCCAGCAGAAGAAAAGAAATAACAAAAATCAGAGCAGAACTAAATGAAATTGATAACAAAAAAAGAACTATACAGAATATTAATAAAATAAAAAGTTGGTTCTTTGAAGAAATAAACAATTGATACACCTCTGCCTACATTAATGAGAAGCAGAAAAGAAAGGACTCTAGTAAGCTCCATCAGGAATGAAAAATGAAAAATTACAACTGATGCCATGAAAATACAAAATATCATCTATGAATACTATAAAAACCTCCATGCACAGAAACTGCAAAATGTGGAGGAAATGGACAAATTCTTAGAAACACACAGCCTCCCTAGGCTCAATCAGGAAGAAATAGAATTCCTGAATAGACCAATATCAAGTGCTGAAATTGAAGCAGCAATAAAAAACTTTCCTAAAAAGAAAAATCCTGGACCATGTGGTTTCACAGCCAAATTTTACCAGACCTACAAAGACGAGCAGGTGCCAATCCTGAAGAAATTATTCCACAACATCAAGAAGGAAGGAATCCTCCACCACATGTTTTATGAAGCCAACATCACCCTGATACCAAAACCAGGAAAGGAAGCAAAAAGAAAACTACAGACCAATATCCCTTATGAATATAGATGCAAAAATTCTCAACAAAATCCTAGCAAACCGAATTCAGTTGCTTATCAAAAATAATAATAATAATACATCATGACCTAGTGGGCTTCATCCCAGAGATGCAGGGATGGTTCAACATATGCAAATCTATAAATGTAATTCACCACATAAACAGAAACAAAAACAAAGATCATGTGATCCTCTTAATAGATGCAGATAAAGCATTTGACAAAATTCAACGCCCTTTTATGATAAGAACACTTAACAAAATAGGCATAGATGGGACTTACCTAAAAATGATACAAGCCATATATGACAAACTCGCAGCCAACTTCATACCGAATGGGGAAAAATTCAAAGCATTCCCACTTAGAACTGGAACTTAGAACTGGAACCAGACACGGTTGCCCTCTATCACCGCTTCCATTCAACATAGTGCTGGAAGTCCTAGCCAGAGCAATCAGACCAGAGAAGGAAATCAAGGGCATCCAATGGGTCAGAAGAGGTCAAGCCATCACCGTTTGCTGACAATATGATCTTGTATCTAGAAAACCCCAATTATTCTGCCATGAGACGACTGGAATTGATAAACAAATTTAGCAAAGTCTCACATTACAAAAGTAATGTACAGAAATCAGTAGCATTCCTATATGCCAACAACAGTCAAACCGAGAACCAATTCAAAGACTCAATACCTTTAACAATAGCAACAAAGAATATAAAATACCTATGAATATATTTAACTAAAGGAGGTAAAAGACGTCTACAGGGAGAACTACAAAACACTGAGGAAGGAAATAGCAGAGGACGTAAACAGGTGGAAAACCATACCATTCTCTTGGGTCAGTACTATCAACATTGTTAAAATGTTTATACTACCCAAAGTGACCTACAGATTCAATGCAATCCCTATGAGAGTACCATCACCATTCTTTGCAGCGCTAGAAAAATAATTCTATGCTTGTATGGAACCAGAGAAGACCTTGTGTAGCCAAACCAATCTTAAGCAAAAAGAACAAATTGGGAGGCATAATTTACCAGACTTTAAGCTATACTACAAGGGTATGGTAAGTAAAACAGCATGGTATTGGCACAAAAACAGAAACATAGACCAATGGAACAGAACTGAAGACCCAGATATAAAACCATCCTCATAGAGTCATCTAATCTTTGACGAAGCAGGCAAAAACATATACTGGGGGAAAGAATCCTTCTTCAGTAAATGGTACTGGGAAAATCAGATAGCCACATGTAGAGGACTGAAACAGGATCCACACCTTTCACCTCTCACAAAGATCAAGTCACAGTGGATGACAGACTTAAACCTAAGGAGTGAAACTATAAGAATTCTAGAAGAAAATGTTGGAAAAACTCTTCTAGACATTGGCCTAGGCAAAGAATTTATGAGGAAGACCCCAAAGGCAATCACAGCAACAACAAAAATGAATAAATGGGACCTGATCAAATTAAAAAGCTTCTGCACAGCCAAGGACACTCTCCATAGAACAAACAGACAACCTACAGAAAAGGAGGAAATACAAAGGAGTATAATATATGTTATACATCTGATAGAGGGCTGATAAGTAGAATCTATATGGAACTCTGGAAAATCAACAAGAAAAAGTCAAACGACCCTATCAAAAAGTGGGCAAAGGACATGAACAGAAACTTTTCAAAAGAGGATAGACTAATGGCCAACAGACATATGAAAAAATGCTCAACATCTCTAATCATCAGGGAAATGCAAATCAAAACCACATAGAAACATCATTTATATCCTATGAGAATGGCCTTTATCAAAAAGTCCCCAAATGATAAATGTTGGCATGGTTATGGGGAGATAGGAACACTCATACACTGCTGGTGGGACTTCAAACTAGTGCAACCACTGTGGAAAGTAATATGGAGACACCTCAAAGAGATGCAAGTAGAACTACCACTTGGTCCAGCAATCCCATCACTAAGCATCTACCCAACAGACCAAAATTCATTCTGTAGAAAAGATATCTGCACTCTTTATAGCAGAAAAATTCACAATTGTAAAGATGTGGAAACAACCCAAGTGCCTATCAATACATGAGTGGATTAATAAAATGTGGTATATGTATTCCATGGAGTTCTGCTCAGCCACAATAAACAATGGATACTACAAGCACCTCTTGTAGTATCCTGGATGGTGCTGGAACCCATTCTACTAAGTGAAGTATCACAAGAATGGATAAACAACCACTGCATGTACTCATCATCAAATTGATATTAACTGACCAACACTTAAGTGTACATATAGTAATAACATCCTTCGGGGGTGGGGCTGATGGGAGGGGATAGGAGGGCATGAGTATATACACTTCTAATGGGTGTGGTGGGGGATGGACATGCTTGAAGCTTTAACTCAGGTGGGGCAAATGCAATGTACATAATCTGAACATCTGTACCCCCATAATATGCTGAAATAAAAAAAATTAAAAAAATATGTTCTGACGTTCTTTCTTCTGCTTGATTATTTCTATTGTTGAAGGTTTTAATATATTTTGTACTTTATTCAATAAATTCTTCCATTTCAGAATTTCTGTTTGGTTCTTTTTTATAATATCTCTTTGGTAGATGTCTCATTCATATCCTAAATCAATAATCTTATTTCTTTGTATTTTTTTTTTCAGTATTTTCTTGTATCTCACTGAACTTCTTTAATATCACCACTTTGAATTCTTTTTCTGGAATCTCATAACTGTTTTTTATTGGAATCTGTCATTGGGGAATTGTTGTGTTCCATTAGACGTGTCATCTTTCCTTTCTTTTTCATTTTTCCTGTGTCCTTACATTTACTCCTGTGCATCTGGTATAACATTCACTTCTTCCGATTTTTTTGAGTTTGGTTTCATAGGGGAGGATGTTTACCTGAAAATGTGTCTATGATGTTTGTTGCATAGGGCACTTTGACTTTGATTCTGGAACACGCAATAATGTAGTCTCTGTATCATTTCTTTTGCTGTAAACAGCATCAGTGGTATCTGTGATTTCCTCAGTGGCTTAGTGTGCTGTTAGTGGAGACTGTGGTAAAATTTTTCTGGGGACTATGAAGTCAGGTGGGCCAGTCTTCATGCCCAGTGGTGGTAGTAGTATGCTCAGCATGCCTGTCCTTGGGTTACAGGGCAGTGTACACTTGGGATAGTAGTGTTAGCTAAAATTATAGGAGCCAATGGAAGAAATGTCCAGGCAGGCTAATTCTTGGGCCTCCAGTGGACTTGCTTGGGTGCCACAAATGGCAGTGGCGGGCTCAGTAGGCAGACAGATCCTCAAACCACTGGGCAGCTGGTGTGGTGTTGGCAATGGCAGTAGCAATTTTTGGACATTCCTATGGGAGGCAAGTGGTACATGATGCTGTTGGCAGTGGCTATGATAGGCCTGATAGGCTAGTTCCCAGGCCTTTGGGTGGCACATGTGGGTGGGTGCCATCTGTGGTGGTAGTGGCAGGTTGGGTGAGCCCTAACTGTGTCCCTGGGAGGAGTGCTTAGTTGCCAGTAGTGGTAGACTAGGGGGACAACCTCCATGCCCCTTGAGCAGAGCTGGACCAGGTGGATCTGCTCTCAGACCCTACAGTACTGTGTGTGGACACTGGCTAGGCATGGATGGGGTAATCCCCAGACCCCTGGCAGAATACTCAGTTATGGGCCACAGTGAGACTCTGATGCATTTTTCAATTTGCCAATTGAATTTTTCAACTCCAGGATTTCTGCTTATTTTATTATTATTATTTCAAGCTCTTTGTTGTTAAATTTATCTGGTAGAATTCTGAATTTCTTCTCTGTGTTTTCTTGAAGTTCATTGAGCTTCCTCAAGACAGATATTTTGAATTCCCTGTCTGAAAGGTCACATATCTCCATCACTACGGGATTGGTCTCTGACGCTTTATTTAGTCCATTTGATGAGGTCATGTTTTCCTGGATGTTTTTAATGCTTGTGTAAGTTCATTTGTGTCTGGGCATTGAAGAGTTGGATATTTATTGCAATCTTCACATTCTGGGCTTATTTTTACTTGTCTCTCTTGATGGGGATTTTCAAGAATTCAAAAGGAATTTTGTATTGTTGCTTAAGTCTGTGGTCACTGCAGCCATTTCAGGACCAGGGAATTACCAAAGACCAGGAACGCTGCAATTCTTGCATACTCCTAGATACACAAGCTTGTTAGACTTGGGGATGATTAGGATGAATTCCCTCAGTTCCCAATAAAGTCTCTCAGTCTCTTCCCTCACTTTCCCCTAAACAGAAACAGTCTCTGCACAGGCTTCTTGGACTTGGGGAATGGGTGATATGGGCCCTTTCAGGGCCACCACAGGTAGCACTACACTGGGTTGTACCTGAATCCCACAGTCTCCAAGACCAAAAAACATACTGGGGCTTGCCAATTGCCCACAGGCACTATTGTCTTGTTGCTACTGGTCTTTATTCAAGGCCCAACGGTACGTTAGTCACCAGATGGTGAATCTTGCCAGGACTAAGTTCATTCCACCAGGGCACAGGATTCCCTTTTAGCATGGGATGGGTCTAGAAATAACACCCAGGAGCAAAGGCCTGGAATTATGGGCTGCAGGAATTGGCCTAGTACTTTATTTTATTATAGTGAGATGGTACCCAAGTTGCAAGAAAGATTCTTCTATACTCTTTCCTTTCATTCACCCAAGTGAAAGGAGTCTCCCCAAAGTACACTACCTGGAGTGGGGAAGGGTGATGCAGGCACTCCTATTGCCTCCACAGCTGGTGTCACATTGAGTTACACCCTACATCCACTGCCTCAGAGACTGGCTCAGCACCAGGGCTTGCCCAGGGACTGCAGTCTCTGTTGCCTGACTGCCACTCAGATTTATTCAGGGCACCAGGCCACTTAAGTCAGCCAGTGTTGAATCTGGCCAGGTATGTGATACGTGATCCATTTCAAGTTATTTTTTGTATAATACATCCCACTTGGTTGTGATTTATAACTCTTTTTATACATTGTTGGATTTTATTTGCTAAATTTTTATGAGGATTTTGTGGCTAACTTCATCAGAGATATTGGTGTATAGTTTGTGAGAATGTGTGTATGTTTGTGTATACTATCTTTGTCTGGAGTGAACTTTTTAACTACAAATTCAGTTTCTTTAATGGTCATGGGGATGTTCATTTTGCTGAAGTTTGGTAATGTGTGGTTCTGAGGAATTGGTCAATGTTTTCTAAGTGTTGAATTTATGAATGTAAAGTTGTTCATACTATACTGTTATAATAATATTAATACCTCTAGGATACATTTGATATTCCATGTTTCTATCCTGATATTGATGAATAGTGTGTTAAGGTGGAAAGTTTAGTGAGTGCTCACAGAACAGGTGGAGAAAGATTTCTCAATCAGAAACGAAGATATATAAAGCTAAAAAATGTTTATTTTATCCTTTAGAAGGAGAGAGAGAGAGAGAGAGAGAGAGAGAGAGCGAGCGAGCAAGCAGGGAGATGGCGGGACATCCCAAAGAAAGAGAAGGGGGTGCCAGTGGCAAGGCCAAGTGGCTCACTTATTTTAAGGAGGATGAAGAGAAAAAAAAGTGATGGAAGTTGATAACAAAAGTCTACCAAAAGATCAAAAGTCACTTTATGAAAAAGACACCTGCACTCGAATGTTTATAGCAGCACAATTCACAATTGCAAAGCTGTGGAAACAACCCAAGTGCCCATCAATTCATGAGTTGATTAATAAAATGTGGTATATGTATACCATGGAGTACTACTCAGCTTTAAGAAACAACGGTGATATAGCACCTCTTGTATATTCCTGGATAGAGCTGGAACCCATTCTACTAAGTGAAGTATCTCAAGAGTGGAAAAACCAGCAACACATGTACTCACCAGCAAATTGGTGTTAACGGATCAACACCTAAGCGGACATACAGGAGTAACATATATCGAGTGTCAGGAGGGTGGGAGGGGGAAGGAGGGGATGGGTATATACAACCACAACAAGTAAGATGTGCAACATTTGGGGGATGGACACGCTTGAAGCTCTTACTAGAGGGGAGAGGGGGGCATGGGCAATATATGTAACCTTAACACTTGTACCCTCATAATATGCTAAAATAAAAATAATAAAAATAAAAAATAAAAAAGTCTAGCAGGTAAATAACAAAAATTGCAAGGATGGGTCAAAGTCCAAGAGTTGGTTTCTTGCTTTTCCTTGGAGAAAGGATTATCACAGGAGATGTGACTCTGTCCTCGTGATATGGTTGAGGCTGTAACTCATTCTTCTGCTGTTTACACAGGAACTCTGTAAAAGTAGATTCTTAAAAAAAATGTAAAGGGAGAGAATTACATCTCCTTTCCATTCATTCAGTTCTTTCCAGAAGTCCTTCCTGCAGGGTATCTGTTAATGAGAGAACTCATAGGATTGATCTTTAACCGTTAACTTGGGAACTTGTAGGACTAGGTATTTTCCTGTTATTTCTTCAAGGCCACCCTTTTCATTCCCCCCTTTCTGTTGTTTAAATTAAAATTTCTATTTTAAAAAATAAACTCAGAAACAGGGAAGATGGGTGGAGATCTTTCTTTTGTAACTGATTCCAGCTGAGAAGGTGCATTGAGATATTCTTACGGAGTTCCTTTGAATTATGTTGTTTTTTTTTTTCCCCCCCTGTGGCTTAACATAATTTCATTTTATTTCTTGCTCATGTGGTGGGACAAAGGAACTCTGTCCAAACACTATCAGAGACCCATAATAATCAAGGCTCACTCTGTAATCGACACATAACTTCTGAAGTTGCCTCAGCTGTCACCATCCAGGCAGCAGTTGATAGATTTGCTCATAGAAGGGTTTTATGTGCCAGACCTGCAAGTGGCATGCAGTTGTCCCTCGATATCTGTGGGGAATTGGTTCCAGGACTACCTGCAGACACCAAAATCCATGGATGTTCAAGTCCCTTACATAAAATGGTTTAGTTTATTTGCATATGACCTAAGCATATCCTCTCATATACTTTCAGTCATCTCTAGATTACTTATGATACCTAATACAATGTAAACACTATCTAAATATTAATCGTTGTTGTATTGCTTAGGGAATAATGACAAGAAATAAAAGGTCTGTACATGGTAAGTACAGACAAACCCATACATTCTTTTTCCCTAAATATTTTCAATCCGTAGTGGGTCGAATCCACGGATAAGGAAGCCATAGATACAGAGGCCCAACTGTATATGACATTTCTGCCCAAGTTCTCCTGACTACAGTTCAATCTCATTGCCATACTTAATCACAGGGAAGGCTGGAGCAAAGTGATGGGTTTAATATGCAACTGGTCAGTGTCTGTCATATCAATATGTTGGGAAGTAAAACAATGTACTTGGATTTTATATACCATTTGAATCTGTGGTAAGTTGCTTACACAGAATTCATACATATTTTGCCATATTAACCATTATTTAGATTATGTTTTTATTCTATTATAGTGTGTGTAAAAATTTACCTTCTAATTCATCTTTAAATAGTTTCTTTGTCCTTAAATGTAATAATCAACAAAGCAAAATAAAATAGAAGTTTCAAATTTAACTATTTTATTGATATAGATGTCTTATAAGTTTTTGAGAAGATCCTATTGGTTTCAATTAATAATATGATAGTTTTATTGCTTAAATTATCCAAGACCAATAAAAAATTCATACCTTAGTTTTGTGCCTTTTTGTTGCAGAATTACAACTATACCCTTATAAAATCTGGCATACTACTGTTTTAGTAAATTCCTTATAGTTTAAACAAGACAGAACTATCCACTAACTGTTCTCACATTTAATTTGTAACCCTCTTTTTCAGTTGAACTCAAATTTTGTCAGAACTTCTCTTTTCCCCAATCTGCTGATCACATATCAGGGAAGCAGCAGAAATAGACCTTGTTACAACCCACAGTGGAGGTTGTAGTTTTGCCATTGATTTAATTCTTCAGAAAACAAGACTGTGGGCATAGAAGATGATTCCACTTCTGTTAGGCAAAGCTGTACTAGATGCATGTGTTGTGAGCGGTGGAAATTGAGCTAAGACCATGGAATATCAGCCTGCTTTCCAGGATTTAATTGAAAATCATGGTGGTCAAATTATTTGACCACCATGCAAAAGAATACTGTTTTTCTGGTTCACTTGACAAATATTTTCAGTGACAGGCTGTTCTCCTGAGTCTTCAAGTAGATGTTACCTTTCCTAGATTTTTTAGTATCTTTTTAATAGTATCATTTTGTTATTGATAACCACCTAAACTTGGGCAAGTTAACAAACTTTCTGCCTCAATCCCCTTGCCAAATGGAAGTAATTACACTATCTACTTTATGTATATTATGAGAAATAAATGGGTTGAGTAAATAAAAATAATTTAGAACAGTGTCTTTTGAATTATTAAAAGGGAGTGGGTTAAAAATGGATGGCCTTGAAAGCTAGATTAAAGGTAGGATGGAGATCTTGCTAGAGAAAAATAGTTAGGGCCTGAATTTGGTTCTGTACGAATGTTACTAGACAGCAGGGTATGTAGAGTCCAGAAATGAGAGCTTAAAGTAGAGCCACTAGGGGCTTTAGCCAAGAAATCTAAGATGACACATAGTGAGAAGAGTACATAGGTTTTAGAAGGTAGAGGGTCTTTTGGACTGTAGGCAGGTAGAGATGTCATAGAGCGCCCCTAGTGGGGAGATGGAAAGTAAGGTTATTGTTATTAGGACTCTCAGCATGGGCAAAAGGACTGATCAGCCTTGTATGTAGCCTGGGCTGAGACGGTGTTCTTAGAGTGACACAAGAAGTATAAAGAGGAGGCAAAGGGCAATAAGGAGCCATATATACCACAGCATCTTATTGAAGTCTGGTATCCGTGATGGACTGAACTTTCAGAGAATTCGCCATGGGTGGGAAGCAGGTTCTGGAAGGTCTGTAGGTTTGAGTCTGGAAAGATGACTCTAAGACGGGATTCCCAGATGCCCAGCTGTAGTGGTGGAAGCAGTGAGAATTATTTAAAAGGTTGAAGGGGACTCGGTTTCTTTTGGGAAATCCTTGAGTAAAATCTAGTCTCTAGGCTGTAAATATTGTGGTCCCTTTAAAAAGTTGTCCAGTGAGTTTTACTGTTGGCAGGTAGGTGCCGGGGGTGGGGGGTGGGGGTGGGGGGGTGGGGGGGTGGGGGGGGTGGAGAAAAACCACAAAGGAACCAAAAGCTTAATAATTTTATCCCTTGAAATCAGTCCTAATAGCATTCAATAAGTTTGGGCCAGGAAGGATTTAACAGTTTAAATCCTGGAGATATCATATAATTTTGTCATTTATTTAACACTTTAATGGCTTTGGAAAACAAAGCAGGAGAATTAGTAATGTTTTAAATAAGAAGTCATAAAAAATGTTAGTATTTTCCATGACATTTTCTAAAGAAGCAAATCTTGGACCACAGCTGATCACAAACTATTGTTTAAGAAGAATCAAAGTAAAATAAAAACTATCCATGGATGGTGAAGATCTCATAATTTAATAGTCTTGATTACAAATGTAAAGGAGATTTGGTTATTTTGGTTATTTGGTTATTGTGACAGACAACTTTAGTATATATGATTATTATTGATAATATATACCAAGGCCTACTAGAACTTTAGGAATCTCACACAGCCTTGGGGCAGATATCTATAATATATTCATATAAATACAACCCAAAGAAAGTTAAACATCATTTTATATTTGACACTGTTTTTCTGTATGGTTTAACATGCCAGTAAGTCTAATAAGTTTTTCTTGCACTTCTAGTATCTCCACTATTAAAAGGTAGTTACAGGTTAAAAAATAACAAAACAAAAACAAATCTAAAATTTTGTTCTTGGAAAGCATGTAAAACATCATGGTTCCAAAATATTTGTTTAGATAGAATCACAGGTCACTTTTAAAATACTTGGAAATATTTTGATCCTTTGGTCACTTTAAATTTTTTAGGAGGGAGCAGAGCAGTGTTCAGTGCAAGACAAATTATTCCCCACTACTATTTCTAGTTATTTCTTAATATTTTATCCATTGCTTCATAAAATATGAGGAACAGGCACAATTCATGGCCATGTGTGATAGTCAGGCACTGTTCCCTCTAATCTTCTATGATAATCTCATTTCCCTGGCATCAGGTAATTTCCACACACACATGATAAAAAGACACTGCTGGACACTAGAAGGAGGATCCTCACAGCTCTCCAGAGTTCTTTCCTCTGAGTAGCTCTCTCTTCTCTGCTACTCTGTCCTACAAACTTTTGCTGACTTGGTCCTTCCTGATTATCAGTTCCTTCTCCTCAAGCAGGGCGTCTGCTGCACTCCACCTGTGTTTTCCCTCCC
>VSMD01007122.1:0-44425 GCA_008750895.1 Mirza zaza | reverse complement strand
TTGCTCTTGTTCTTTTTTTTTTTTGAGACAGAGTTTCACTTTATTGCCCAGGCTAGAGTGAGTGCCATGGCGTCAGCCTAGCTCACAGCAACCTCAAACTCCTGGGCTCAAGCAATCCTGCTGCCTCAGCCTCCCAAGTAGCTGGGACTACAGGCATGTGCCACCATGCCCGGCTAATTTTTTTTTTTCTATATATATTTTAGTTGGCCAATTAATTTCTTTCTATTTATAGTAGAGATGGGGGTCTCGCTCTTGCTCAGGCTGGTCTCGAACTCCTGAGCTCAAAGGATTCGCCCACCTCGGCCTCCCAGAGAGCTAGGATTACAGGCTTGAGCCACCGTGCCCGGCCCCTAGAGTAGTTTTAATATTACTTTTTGATATTATCACAGTTGGTTGCAGAATCTGATTCTCAAATATTCTGTAATGTGACTGCCTCCAGCTAGTTTTGAATTGGAGAGCAGGGTTATTTTTCTTGTTCTATCCTGTATCCCCAGTGCCTGGTACTTAGGTGTTCAATAAATTATTTGTTGAATGAATTAATTTCGGGAAACGGCCTTGTTTTAAGGCTGCCCTAGTCTCTGGAAACAGCACTATCCTCACACCCTTCTTTTGTTCGTTTTAATCATTTCTTGTCCCTAAACGTACTACTTTTCTTGAGGGCTATAGATTCTCTATACTCACTTCCACTGTTAATCACGTTCACCTGCTCATTCATCATGGCTAAAATAGCTTAAATGAAAATGACAGTGAGCAGATTAAGGGAGGTTGGGATGCAAAAAATGTCTAGAAGGGTTATGTGAATAAAATGTTGGATCATTTTTTATGAAACAAAGTGGTGGCGACCATAGAGGAGAGATGCTTTTAACTTAAAACCCTTAAAGGATGATAAAATTGGTATTGTGCCTGTCATTTCTATAATATCTGCATTACTTAGCATGGCATTGTAGAGAATTTTAGAGAATCAGGGCTTAAACTGCAACTCATATTTCTAGTCCAATGCTGTTTACTAAATGAGAGGCGATAAGGGATAAAGGATGAGGCTGTGTTCAATTTCGCCTCCCCCTCCCATTTACCAGTTATAGGCCCATTATGTTCCTCGGTCCTCTTCTCCGTAAAATGGAAGTAATAGTTTCTACCTTTTAGGGTTGCTGTGAAAAATTAAATGATTTATACATGTAATTCCCCATTACGTTAGCCATAGTACACACCCCAAAAATGTTTCTCAGGCTGCGCTTCATCAAATGTTCAGTAAATATATTAAACTGTTCATAAAAGAAAACAAACCTTTTCATGTGTAAGAGTCAAATGTACAGTGATTCTCTAGCCTCTGTGTATGAGTGGTAAGAAAGCAGCAGCCTAGGACTACAGACCCAGGATCCAAAACGACCTGAAAATGAGCCAAGAGGTGAGATGGTAAATAGCTGCAGCCAGCAACTCACGCAGCAGCCAGCCCTGCGCCGGGTTTCTGGGCTCGCTCTCCTCTGGGCAGAGTTGCTGACAGACAGTTCGTCTTAGCCACACCAGCCGTGCCTTTTCTCAGAGCTCCGCCTTACCAGACATGCAAGGTAGCAGGCCTCGGCCAATGGCGACGCAGCGTCATCAGAGCAGTAGCCAATCAGCAGTTAGGAGCACGGAAAGGAGGGGGGCCAAGTTAAGAGCGGCTGGCGCGGCAGAGCGCGGCGCCCGAGGTAAGATGGCGGTGCTGCGTGCTCTTGGACCTTGCGGTTAGGCTGCTTCTTCGCTCTTTCTGTTGGCTCGGAGGTGCTACTTCGCCTCAAGCAGTGTCGGAATCAATCGCCTTCCTACAGGCTTCCAGGAGCCAGGTTCTCCGGTGACTGGAGCTTTAGGACAAAATGGCGTTCGCACGGGCAGCCGAGGCTTGGCCTGGCCCAGTCGTGATCTCTGAGGCGGGACGGGACAAAGGAGGCGTGCGGGGAGGCGGGGGCGGGGCGCGGTGCTGCGGCGTGGCCGCCTCGTGGGGCAGGAGCTGTAGCTTCCGCCCGTGCTGCAGTCGTGCGAGTGCTGAAGATACTTTGAACGTATCTTCCGGGCCGGATGGAAGAAGTTAAGGGGAGGAAGAGTCACAAAAATGCCTGTGAAGACTTGGGGGAGGGCGGTGAGGAGTTAAGGAGCAAACGCTTGCGGGGCCAATTTCTGCCGGTCCTGTAGAAACTATCTGCGATCCCTCTGGATATTGTAGAGGAGGAATTTTCGGGAAGGGTAAGGGCTTTTTGATCTTTCGTTTGACTCTGCAGGTTTTGGTATGAACAGGATTCGGATTCACGTCTTGCCAACCAATCGGGGGAGGATCACCCCAGTGTCCAGATCTCAGGAGCCCCTGTCGTGTTCCTTCACTCATCGCCCATGTTCTCAACCTCGTCTCGAGGGGCAGGAGTTTTGCATTAAGCATATCCTTGAAGACAAGAATGCACCCTTCAAGCAGTGTAGTTATATATCGACGAAGAATGGAAAAAGATGTCCCAATGCTGCCCCAAAGCCAGAGAAGAAAGATGGGTATGTATATGTATAGAGATATGTGTGTCTTAAAGTGAGAGTAGGATGTGATATGATATGGGCTTGAGCATAGCTGCCGAGTTTTAGGTCATGTGCTTTTAAAATTGGGGTTATGGATATATCTTTTGAAAATTAAAAAAACATTGAGACGGTGAAAACTGAAAGGACACTTGAGCTGGGTCAGTTAGTTCCTCTCTTTGGATCTTTTTCCTTATCTGTAAAATGAAGGAATACTCTAAATTATTTCTACGGCTGGGCGTGGTGGCTCACGCCTGTAATCCTAGCACTCTGGGAGGCCGAGGCGGGCGGATTGCTCGAGGTCAGGAGTTTAAAACCAGCCTGAGCAAGAGCAAGACCCCGTCTCTACTATAAATAGAAAGAAATTAATTGGCCAACTAATATATAGAGAAAAAAATGAGCCGGGCATGGTGGCACATGCCTGTAGTCCCAGCTCCTCGGGAGGCTGAGGCAGCAGGATTGCTTGAGCCCACGATTTTGAGGTTGCTGTGAGCTAGGCTGACTGCCACGGCACTCACTCTAGCCTGGGCAACAAAGTGAGACTCTGTCTCAAAAAAATAAATAAAAATAAAAATAAATAATTATTTCTAATGCAGGGATGCATGGCTCTTTTGGCTGTCCATGAACTTTGTTAAATAACATGCAAAATTGTATGTGTGTGTATTCTTCTGGAAGAGACTTCATAGGTTTCATCATATACACAAAGGAATCCATGCAAAAACGTAACTACTAGATAATATCCTGTAGTTTTAAAATTGTTTCCCACATCTTACTACCTACAGTGGATTGATATTAAAATATGGAGTACCCTTCCAGAACCAGTTTTGAAAGATGAAAGGGTGCATGGTTTATGAGATGATGTCAACATTTTTGTAGTTCGAATGTTTTGTTTGGTGAAGCACTGGATATCACTGCCTGCATTTCCCTTTAATAACATCAAATGAGTTGACCTTGGGTCAGTTAAATTCCTTCTACTAAACTGGCCTTTTTAGAAATGAGTATAATAGACATTTTAATTTCCTAAAAATGATTTAAAGATTTGGGACTAAGGAAATCACTGAACCCTTTCAAGAAGGGATCTATAACTATTAATGTCTTGTTTCTTTAGGGTGTCCTTCTGTGCTGAACATGCCCGTAGGAATGCCCTGGCACTTCATGCTCAAATGAAGAAGACCAACCCAGGGCCTATGGGTGAAACACTCTTGTGCCAGCTGAGCTCATATGCTAAGACAGAGCTGGGGTCTCAGACTCCAGAAAGTAGCCGCAGTGAAGCCAGCCGAATACTAGGTAAGGATCCTGTCTCCTAGAATGAAAAAGGGGGACGAAGGTTAAGAAAGAACTTAGTTTAGTTTAGTACAGTACCTTGAATATATTTGGCAATGTTATTTTTTATTCATTGGGGCTTCAGTGAGCATTCCAGGATTGCTATGTTGTTTACCAGTTCTTTTGAATTTGAAGTAGTATTTGTTCAGGTTTACTCCCCTGAGTTTGGTGACATTTTCCTTCATTGCTGTTTTTGTGCTTAACAGCTTTGTTAGGTAAAGTAATTTTAGGAAACAAGAATAATTTTTTGATTGGCTTTTCTGTCCTTTTGAGAGGGCGTGGTTAACTATTTATGTTGTAAATAATCTCACCAGGGTTGTATTTTAAGCATTTTTATTTGCCAGTGCCTTTGTACTAAGTTTTTTTTTTTTTTTTTTTTTAATTTTAAGGTTTGGATTAATATGTTAAGTAATCTAGTTTGGTGTGGTGGAGTTACAGAGGTGGGAAGTCTTAATGGCTGCTCTCCCTTCCTTGCCTCAGATGAAGACAGCTGGAGTGATGGGGAGCAGGAACCCATTACTGTGGATCAGACATGGAGAGGTGACCCTGACAGTGAAGCTGATAGCATAGACAGTGATCAAGAAGATCCCCTAAAGTAAGTTGTAACTCCACATAAGGCTTTTGAATATCTTATGTAGTTAGTATATGAAATGTAGTGCTGCATGCTATGCTGTTAATAGATCAGTGATTTAGGAGGGTCAAAGATAACTGTGAGCAGTAAAAACTATATTGTATATCATGATGGTTCATTATCATCTTGCCTCAAAGCAGGATTTGATTCTTTTTTAGAAGCCTTATAATTTGGAAAATTTTGCATACCAAATTCTACATAAGACAAAGTGCAGGGAAGAAAATAGGACATTTTAAGATGCGAATGTGGGAGATAAGTTGAAAAATGCTCAGACCAGAGAAGGGAAAATCAATGTGAATAGGTGGCCTAAAACTCAGGAATAATGAGGTGATTGTACTTGAATAACTACTTATTTTGCAGAATTCTGTGTTTATGGATTTTTCTTAAAAGTTTTATTTTTAGTTTACAATTATACATATTTATGGGGTACAAAATGTTTTGACACATGCACACATTGTTTAATGATCAAATCAAGGTAATTATTATATCCATCACTTTAAACATTTATCGTTTCTTTGTGAATTTTTTTTTTTGAGACAGTGTTGCTTCGTTGCCCAGGCTAGAGTGAGTGCCGTGGCATCAGCCTAGCTCATAGCAACCTCAAACTCAGGGCTCAAGCAATCCTTCTGCCTCAGCCTCCCAAGTAGCTGGGACTACAGGCATGCGCCACCATGCCCGGCTAATTTTTTCTATGTATACTAGTCGGCCAATTAATTTTCTTTCTATTTATAGTAGAGACCGGGGTCTCGCTCTTGCTCAGGCTGGTTTCGAACTCCTGACCTTGTGCAGTCCTCCCGCCTCTGCCTCCCAGAGTGCTAGGATTACAGGTGTGAGCCACTGCGCCCGGCCCTTTGTGAAATATTTTAAAGAAAAATACAAAGGTATTTTTCATGAAACCAAAGTCTCGCCTAAGAAGAACTGATTTAGAAACCCAGAAGTGATTAATCATCCTAATTATATCTTACTAAGGTTCTCACTTAACCCATGATCGACTTACAAGTTGTAGAAACATAAAAATGTTGTCATTCCAAAGTCTTGTATTTCTCTGTCTCATGGTTTTTTTTTTTTTTTTGAGACAGAGTCTCACTCTATTGCCCAGGCTAGAGTGCCATGGCGTCAGCCTAGCTCACAGCAACCTCAAACTCGTGAGCTCAAGCAATCCTCCTACCTCAGCCTCCTGAGTAGCTACAGGCATGCACCACCATGCCTCGCTAATTTTTTCTATTTTTTTTAGTAGAGAACAGGGTCTTGCTTTGCTCAGGCTGGTCTTGAACTTTTGACCTCGAGGAATCCTCCCACCTTGGCTTCTCGGAGTGCTAGGATTATGGATGTGAGCCACTGTGCCTGGCTAACAATGTATTTTTTTTTTAATTACAAGTTTTAATCAACTTGATGTTGGTATCTTTTTGTGCTTTAATTAGAATATGTTAAGATACATGTTAATTAATTGAACACTTTAAAGCTATCCTGACTGGTAAGTGATGATTCCATATTAAGTTATTTAAGTGGAATAAGAATATAGATTTGCCGGGGGCGCGGTGGCTCACGCCTGTAATCCTAGCACTCTGGGAGTCCGAGGCGGGTGGATTGTTAGAGGTCGGGAGTTCGAAACCAGCCTGAGCGAGACCCCATCTCTACCAAAAATAGAAAGAAATTAATTGACCAACTAAAATATATATATACAAAAAATTAGCCGGGCATGGTGGCGCATGCTTGTAGTCCCAGCTCCTTGGGAGGCTGAGGCAGTAGGATCGCTGAGCCCAGGAGATTGAGGTTGCTGTGAGCCAGGCTAATGCCACGGCACTCACTCTAGCCTGGGCAACAAAGTGAGACTCTGTCTCAAAAAAAAAAAAAAAGAATATAGATTTAATAAAAATTTAGAGTGTTCCTTATCTTCACTTTTAGACATAATACAAATAAATAACTGGGGAAAATAATGAAACATGTTCCCTACCCCATTTTGTGAGCTTGCAGATTCGTATCCTTTCTTTGGAGGTTTTTTGTTTTGTTATTTAATAACTTGATTGGTAAAATACTCTGTGAAAACATTCCTTTCTAATAAGGTGATTGTCTCAGCCTGACTACTTGTTAAATAAAAAAACTAAGTCTAATCTTACTACCCTTTTCTACATTTTTTTCTCTTTTGATCAGGCAATCTCCTCATCACTTCATTCTGGAAAAATAGAATGACTGTTCCCCATTTTCTACTTTCAAGCTTGGATTTTTATTAGTGTTGTGTTTTCTTATGTTTTGCTGAATTCTCTTTTTCCAGACATGCTGGTGTCTACACAGCAGAAGAAGTGGCTCTGATTATGCGTGAGAAGCTAATTCGTTTGCAGTCTTTGTACATCGATCAGTTTAAACGACTTCAGCATCTGCTCAAGGAAAAGAAGCGCCGGTACTTACATAATCGCAAAGTGGAACATGAAGCTCTAGGCAAGTTGTATGACAGTTCCAACAAGTTATTGTGGGTTCAACATGTAATTTTGGTAGTACAGTCGTGTGTTGCTTAATGATAGGGATATGTGCGTTATTAGGTGATTTTGTCATTTTTTTGAACCTCAGAGAGTGTACTTACACAAACCTAGATGGTATAGCCTACTACTCACCTAGGTTATATGGGATAGCCTGTTGCTTCTAGGCTACAAACTTGTACAATATATTACCATACTGAATTCTGGGAGCAGTTGTTACACAACAGTAAGTATTTGTATGTGTAAACATAGAAAAGGTACAGTTACAATACAGTATAAAGGGTTAAAAAAAATGGTACCACCTATATTAGGGCACTTAGCATGAATGGACCTTGCAGGACTAGCAGTTGCTCTGAGTTGGTCAGTTGAGTGGTGAGTGAATGTGAAGGCCTAGGATGGTACTACATAGTACTATAGACTTTATAAACACTGTACATTTAGGCTACACTAAATTTATGAAAAACTTTTCTTTAATAATAAATTACTCTTAGTTTACTATAACTTTTATACTTTAAAATTTTTTTTGACTTCTTGACTCTTTTGTAAGAATATTTAGCTTAAAACATTGTACAGCTTTACAAAAATATTTTTATGTCTTTATTCTGTAAGATTTTTTCTATTTAAAAATTTTCTAATGTTTTTTACTTTTTAAACTTTTTTGTTAAAGACTAAGACACAAACACACACATTAGACTAGGCATGCACAGAGTAAGGATCATTAGTATTGTTTTCCACTTCCACATCTTGCCCTATTTGTAAGGTCTTCAGGGTTTTGTTTTTTTTTTTTAATTCTTTAAAATTTTTTCACCCAAGGAGTTTTGGTTTTTTTTGAGGCAGAGTCTCACTTTGTTGCCCAGGCTAGAGTGAGTGCCGTGGCGTCAGCCTAGCTCACAGCAGCCTCAAACTCCTGGGCTCAAGTGATCCTCCTGCCTCAGCCTCCCGAGTAGCTGGGACTACAGGCATGCGCCACCATGCCCGGCTAATTTTTTCTATATGTATTAGTTGGCCAATTAATTTCTTTCTATTTATAGTAGAGACGGGGCCTCACTCTTGCTCAGGCTGGTTTCGAACTCCTGGGCTCGAGCAATCCTCCTGCCTCTGCCTCCCAGAGTGCTAGGATTACAGGCGTGAGCCATCTCGCCCGGCCTCACCCAAAGAGTTTTAAGAAAGGTCTTCAGGGTTAATAACACACATGGAGCTGTCATCTCCTAGGATAACAATGCCTTCTGAAGCTATTATATAGTTAACTTTTTTTAATAAGGAGAAGGAGTACACTCTAATAATAAAAAGTGTAACATAGTAAATACATAAAGCAGTAACACAGATGTTTATTATCATTACCAAGTATTGTGTACTGCACATAATTGTATATGCTATACTTTTATATGAATGGCATCACTGTAGATTTGTTCACCAGCGTTACCACAAATGTGAGAGTAATAGGCAATCAGCTCCATTATAATCTTTTTTTTTTTTTTTTTTTTGAGATAAGAGTCTCACTCTGTTGCCCAGGCTAGAGTGCCGTGGTGTCAGCCTAGCTCACAGCACCCTCAAACTCCTGGGCTTAAGCGATCCTCTTGCCTCAGCCTCCCAGGTAGCTGGGACTACATACACACACCACTGTGCCTGGCTAATTTTTTTCTATTTTTAGTTTGGCTAATTTCTTCCAATTATAGTAGAGACGGAGGTCTTACTCTTCATCAGGCTGGTCTCGAACTCTTGAGCTCAAGCAGTCCTCCTGCTTCAGCCTCTCAGAGTGCTAGG
Source organism: Mirza zaza (assembly GCA_008750895.1). NCBI lineage: Eukaryota > Metazoa > Chordata > Mammalia > Primates > Cheirogaleidae > Mirza > Mirza zaza. The sequence continues at coordinate 35,701 of VSMD01007122.1, read as the reverse complement.
ATTACAGACATGAGCCACTGTACCCGGCCAAGCTCCATTATAATCTTAAGGGACCATCATTGTATATGGAGTTGTGGAGGCTACAGCAGCTCCATCTTGGATGCAGTCTGCCATGTTGACTTCTGATTAACCCCTGTTCTGGGGATGCCTGTAAGATTTCTGCCTTATTTGCTGTTACCATGTAAATCCTGCCCTTAGGTCAAAACAGCCTGGACCACAAATCCTGCCCTTAGGCAGATTCATATAGAATTCTTGCCTTTCTCTGAGGGTCAACTTTAGTTGTCCTACCCATTCCTTCCCTGTATTATGTAAGCCCTGGGGTGGAGGGTGCAGGGATCCATCATCATTTTGTACTGCTGTAGGAGACATGGCTTCTGTTCGTAAGTCCCTATTGTTTCTTTCTGAGAAACTGGATTTTTCATTCTCTTTCTTTGGCTTCTCAGCCTCCTCAGACTTTGGGGGTAGGTTTGTATAGACCTGCTCATCACCGAACAGGGATCCTTCATTGACTGAAAGGTTATGCAATACATTACTGTCAGTAGATTTATTTCTGTCTTGGTACCTAGAATGAAGGAGAATTTGCTTTTGAAATTGCCTGTCTTACAGCCAAAGATTTCCTTGTGTACTTGTTGATTTGGAGAAGCATCCTTGAAGGGTTGCTTGACAGATAACATCTTGACTCTTGTAACTCTCTAGGTAGTAGTCTACTGACTGGCCCAGAGGGACTTTTGGCCAAAGAACGAGAAAACTTGAAGCGATTAAAGTGTCTCCGGCGATACCGCCAGCGATATGGAGTGGAAGCCTTACTACACAGGCAGTTGAAGGAACGCAGAATGCTGGCCACAGATGGTGCCGCCCAACAGGTAATTTGTGTATATACCTCTAGGATATATATATTCACTTTGTTTACAGAGTTAGGATAATTATCAAAATATTATCCAGTCCTGGCTCTGAAACCTCACTTAATTGTTCTTGGGTTATAGTGAAGGCACCTACCTAGAAGTCAGGAGACATAGGGTTCTAGTCTCAATGCCCTACAGACCAGCTCTGTGCTTTAGTATTATCATCTACAAATTGAGTGGTTGAGATAGATTTCTACATCTGTTTGGTTCAGGTATTCTTCAGTTCAGGAATACCACAGGTTAAGCCTAAGTTGTGTGGTAGTCTTGTCTTAAAAGGTGGGAAGATAGGTAGAATAGGAGCAATTGAATGTCAGGAAGAAAGGTTATTGGGAAGAAGAGTTTAGTGAGCACTCTTAAATTTGTTTCTCAAATTCTTGGTCTCTGCTTCAGTAAGACTAATTTCATTTTTATCTGTTTTATTTGTTGAGGCTCCATGTAAGGTTACAATTTAAAAAAGGTTCTGCTGGCCGGGTGCGGTGGCTCACGCCTGTAATCCTAGCTCTCTGGGAGGCCGAGGTGGGCGGATCCTTTGAGCTCAGGAGTTCGAGACCAGCCTGAGCAAGAGTGAGACCCCATCTCTACTATAAATAGAAAGAAATTAATTGGCCAACTAATATATATAGAAAAAATTAGCCGGGCATGGTGGCACATGCCTGTAGTCCCAGCTACTTGGGAGGCTGAGGCAGCAGGATTGCTTGAGCCCAGGAGTTTGAGGTTGCTGTGAGCTAGGCTGACGCCATGGCACTCACTCTAGCCTGGGCAATAAAGTGAGACTCTGTGAGACTCAAAAAAAATAAATAAATAAAAAATAAATAAATAAATAAAAATAAAAAAGGTTCTGCTAAGACAAACTAGTTTGCAAATCATTAAGTTATATCATACTTTTATAACACGGGACAGGTATATTTGAGATTAAGGTTGGCTCATTCTTTATACATGAGGTTTTAAATGTTTTTCTTTTGCATAACGGTGAATCAGTTTTTGTTAAATGTTGAATTTTCTAGCCTTTAAGGATGTATTTTTCTTACATAACTAAGTATTGTCATAATTGTATATGTTCTTTTGTTGGTTGGTTGGTTTTATCTGTTTTTTCCATTTTAGGCCCATACCACTCGTTCCAGTCAGCGGTGCTTGGCCTTTGTGGATGATGTTCGTTGTTCCAATCAGTCTCTTCCAATGACCAGACACTGCCTTACCCGTATCTTTTTATTGGGCACCTGTTCCAGCTTGATTTGCTAGTTAGACTGAAGGCTAGTGGGAATCTCTGTGCTAGTATGCTTAATTAAAGGTTTTGTTTTCCTTTGGCCCTGAATCAAGGCCAGCAGTTTGCTGAAGCTGTTGGTTTCAAACAGGAGCCTAAAGAGTTATCTTTCTATGGTCTGTTGGCCATTTCAGAACTTTGGAAATGTAATGGTCAATTCATTAGAAAGAAACATCTGAGTTATTGGCAATAGATGTAGGCTTGTATTTATTTGTAGTCTTAATACTGGAGTTCCAGAATATCCATGAAATTTTTATATTTATCTCAAGATCTCTGATTTAAGTTATTTGTTAGAATTGTAATGCTGTTAAATCTTAATTATAACCCCTCAAAATTACTGTGCGTTTTCAACCAAAACGAAAGGATGATTCTACACCATGAACTTCCCTCTAGCATTATCCTTTTGTATGGTCAGGGCCTTAACTTAAATTTTAAACTTAATTCAAATCAGTAGCTTATTGGTTCTAAAAATGAGAAGCTTTTTTTTCTTCTTTTGATTAATCTGCCTTTGAACCATCATAATGTCTTTTTTTTTGAGACAGAGTCTCACTTTGTTGCCCAGGCTAGAGTGAGTGCCGTGGTGTCAGCCTAGCTCACAGCAACCTCAAACTCCTGGGCTCAAGCAATCCTTCTGCCTCAGCCTCCCAAGTAGCTGGGACTACAGGCATGCGCCACCATGCCCAGCTAATTTTGTCTATATATTTTTAGTTGGACAATTAATTTCTTTCTATTTACAGTAGAGACGGGGTCTCGCTCTTGCTCAGACTGGTTTCGAACTCCTGACCTCAAGCAATCCGCCCGCCTCGGCCTCCCAGAGAGCTAGGATTACAGGCGTGAGCCACCGCGCCTGGCCCATAATGTCTTTTGATTCTGCTAAAGGACTACATTTATAATTGGGCTTCAAAACTTTTTTGAGTTGTTAATTTGATTGTTAAAGTGCATCTTTTAAATTTTTTGGGGGGGGGACAGAGTCTCACTCTGTTGCCTGGGCTAGAGTGCCGTGGTATCAACCTAGCTCACAGCAACCTCAAACTCCTAGGCTCAAGCAATCCTCCTGCCTCAGCCTCCTGAGTAGCTGGGACTACAGACATGCACCACCATGCCTGGCTAATTTTTTGTGTATTTTTTAGTTGGCCAATTAATTTCTTTCTATTTTTAGTAGAGACGGGGTCTTGCTCTTGTGCTTGCTCAGGCTGGTTTCGAAATCCTGACCTTTAGTGATCTGCCTGCCTCGGCCTCCCAGAGTGCTAGGATTACAGGTGTGAGCTACCACGCCCGGCCTAATTTTTATTTTTTTTGAGACAGTCTCACTCTGTCACCTGGACTAGTGTGCTGTGGCGTCAGCCTAGCTCGTGGCAACCTCAGACTTTGGGCTCAAGCAATCCTCCTCCCTCTGCCTCATGAGTAGCTGGGATTACAGGTGCATGCCACCATGCCTGGCTAATTTTTCTGTTTAGTAGAGACAGGGTCTAATTCTTTCTCAGGTTGGTCTTGAACTCCTGAGCTCGAGTGATCCTCCTGCCTTGCCTTCCCAGAGTGCTAGGATTACAGGCGCGAGCCACTATGCCCAAGCTGAAAGTGCATCTTTATTATGGATGTTGACTGAGAAAATTACATATCACAGTAAAAGCACTTAAATATGATCTGTTGTAAACCAGCAGATCAAGGGGACTCGGACACCAGAATCCAATCAGTCAAATTAGTTTATTGATACCTGCGCAGAGGCTATCACCACTCCATGCAAGGAGGGAGAAGCAGCCCGGAACAAAGCCTTTGGGGTTTTCTTATACCCTAGGGGTTGGCAGCCATGCAAGTGAGCAATCACAGAAGCAGAACTTTGCGGTTAGTCGTTAATCAAGTGAACAATGGAAAGGTACATGGAGGGACAAGGGACTTTTCCTGGAACAGGACCTCTCTATTCTTTTTGGGAACAGGCCTCCTCAACTTCCTCCTCCCTCCTCTGGGAACTTCCTCTGGGAACTTTTTACACGGTCGGGACATTTTACTAATAGAGCAAGACTGACTCCATTTTAGATTTACAGGAGCCATCTTTAGTCTATGTACTTCAATCTTTATATGAAAGGCATAACATTGCTGGATTTTATTTGCCTGGGAAGGAATGCCAATATTTAAAAAATAAAAATATGTATTTTGTGTAATAGGAAGAAAAGGAGAACCCCCTCTTGACCTTTTGATAGGCTGATTTTTTTATTGTTTATTAGATATTTTACCCATTTATTACAACAAATGTCTGAGAAAGGATTGCTATCCTTAATATATAAAATGCTTATGCAAAGTAATAATTAGAAACTTTAAAGATAACTGCTTAAAATATAATTAGGCAAAGGCTGTCTGTGGACATATTTAAAAGAAAATAGTTGAAAAGTGTTTATCTTCACTGTAAATACAGTTGACCCTTGAACAACTTGAGACTTTGGGCACTGACCCTCTAGAACAACTTGAGACTTGGGGCACTGACCCTTTATATCAGGGGTCCTCAAACTTTTTAAACGGGGGGCCAGTTCACTGTCCCTCAGACCGTTGGAGAGTGCGCACTGTGGGCCTGGGACGAGTCGGCTGCTAAGTAGGACAGGCAGCGGCAGCAAAAACACCTGGAAGGTCGAATAAATGTCCTCAGCGGCCCACATGTGGCCCAAGGGCTGTAGTTTGAGGACGCCTCCTCGCTACTGTTGAAGATCTGCTTTTGACTCCCCCAAAACTTAACTACTAATAGCCTCCTTTTGACCAGAAGCCTTATTGATAACATAGTTGATTAGTACATATTTTATGTGTTGTACATATTACACGCTATGTTCTTAAAGTAAACTAGAGAAAAAATAAAATCAGGGCACAGTGGCTTGCACCTACAATCCTAGCCGCTCAGGATGCTGAGGCAGGAGGATCACTTGAGGATAGGAGTTCAAGACCAACCTCAGCAACATAGGGAGACCCCTGTCTCTACACAAAGAAAAATTAGCTCAGGGAGGTAGTGCATGCCTTTGTCCCAGCTACTTGGGAGGCTGAGGCAAGAAGATCACTTGAACCCAGGAAGTAGAGGCTGTAGTGAGCTATGATTGTGCCACTGCATCTAGCCTGGACAACAGAGCAAGACCCTGTCTCAAAAAAAAAAATGTGTGTGTATGTGTGTATATATATGTTTGTGTGTATATATTTATGAGGATATATTTACTAAGTAAAAGTAGATTATTATGAAGGTCTTCATCTTTGTCATATTTACACTGAATAGGTGGAGGAGGAAGAGGAGGGGTTGGTCTTGCTGTCTTAGGGGTGGCAGAGGCAGAAGAAAATCCCCATACAAGTGGGCCTGTGCAGTTCAAACTTATGTTGTTCAAGGGTTAACTATAAATAGGAAGTAAAATGAGGAAAATTTAAAATCTATAAATTTGATATTTGTACATATATTTAAGATAAACTTTAAAATATATAATTTTTTAAATAAGTGAATGAATTTCAAAATTAGGTGAGAGTATGGTAAAATGGGACCTTCTAAATGTTGCCAGTGGGAATATAAATTGGTATAAGCTTTTTGGAAATCAGTTTGAAAATATTCATATTCTTTGATATGGTCATTTTACCTCTGAGAAATTATTTTAAGAAGACAACCAAATGCAGTCCAGTGTTTTGACATAAAATATTGTCTGGCTGGAGATAGCCTTAAAATATTCAGAGATGCAGAAAAGTAAATTGAGGCACAATATAATATGGAATATTTTCAGGCATTAAACTTTATATTTGCCAAAATCTGTGAATGACAGGAAAATGAAATTGCCAAAAATAGGATATGGAATTGTGTAGAATGTGTTTACGTGTGTGAAACTGAATACCAGAAGGGAATGTAACACATAAATGTGATTAGTTTTGCATGCTAGGAGGGTTATGAATGCCCCTTTTCCACTCTGTGTCTTGATACTTTCTGGGTTTTTATTGTGAGCTTGAATTACTTTTATAAGGAAAAAAACCCAGTTTAGAGATAGTAAGGACTGTTTTAGATATTTCTTATAATGTACTCAAGTAATTTATTGGAATATAAGTATTTTAAAAAGCAAAGTTGAAAATGAAATGTATTTGAAAAGAGAAGGGAAGTATTTTTTCTTTTTATGCTCTTTTCTTTCCACTCCATAGTTGCCTAAGTCACTTACCCTTCCTTAAGTCCGTTCACCAGAGAAAGATGCGACTACCATTGGTGACCTGTTAACTCTTTACTCTGGTCTAATGGAGACAGCACTGGACTGAAAGTGAAGTACCCAGACTTTAGGTGTAGGTTAACTATTCCCTTCTTTTTGTCTGTGTTGTCCCCATCTGAAATGAAAGGGGGTGGAGAATGATTGGGGGAGGTTTTTCTAGGAAACTGTGGTATTTAAGAGGGTTTTGTGAAATTCCTTTGAATTCCATGAAAAAAGCTTCTGGTTGAGATATTTAATGGATTAATATTTAAAAATATATATTATTATTATTATTATTTTTTTTTTTTTGAGACAGAGTCTCACTCTGTTGGCCTGACTACAGTGCTGTGGCGTTAGCCTACAGCAACATCAAACTCCTGGGCTCAAGCTATCCTTTTGCCTCAGCCTCCCGAGTCGCTGGGACTACAGGCATGTGCCACCATGCCTGGCTAATTTTTTCTATTTTTGATAGAGATGGGGTCTCGCTCTTGCTCAGGCTGGTCTCGAACTCCTGAGTTCAAATGATCTGCCCACCTCGGCCTCCCAGAGTGCTAGGATTACAGGTGTGAGCCACCGCTCCCGGCCTAAATATTAGAATAACTTAAATAACATTGGGCTGTGTAAGCACATTAGATATTGCTTAGATTTTCTTAAGCATGTAGAGAGTTCATATTTGATTATTCCCATTAGATTCATATGTTTATTCGTTTGATCATTCAGTAAATGTTTACTTTGTGTTATCTAGTGTTCCTTTAAAGTAGTGGTTCTCAACTGGGAGCCATTTTGTCCTCCATTTGGCAATGTGTGGAGAAATTTTTGGTTGTCATACCTCAAGGATAGGGGTGATAGTGACAGGAAAGAAGCCAGATATGCTGCTTAAACATTTGACATCCAGCAAAGAATTACCTGGCCCACAGGGTCAATAGTGCCATTATTGTGAAATTCTGCTTTGGAGTTTAGCCCTTTCCAAGGACTAAACTCCTTTGATAGGATAGAAAAAAACAGCTTTATTCAAGAAGACTTACTTGGTTTAAAAAACTATGATGTACATTAGATTTTTTAATTTTTAAAAATTGCCTTAAAAGTTTTGAGAAAATTACCCATAATTCCATAACCCTGATACAGTTGATTTATAGAAAATTATGTTTTCTGGTTAAAAATAAGCTACAGTTTAAAATAACATTCATTTGGCCAGGTGCAGTGGCTCACACCTGTAATCCTGGCACTTTGAGAGGTCAAGGTGGAAGGACCACTTGAAACAGGGAGTTCAAGACCATCCTGAACAAGAGTGAGACCCTGTCTCTACAAAACAAATAGAAAAATTAGCCAGGTGTGATGGCACACGCCTGTATCCCAGCTACTACTTGGGAGGCTGAGGCAGGAGGATCTCTTGAGCCCCGGAGCTTGAGGTTGCAGTGAGCTGTGATGAGGCCACAGCACTCTAGCCTGGGGAACAGAGCAATACCCTGTTTCAAAAGAAAAAAAAAAGATGTATTTGCTAATCTAGGGAAATTTCATGGTTTGAAATCTTAAAAAATGGCCACACTTGCATAAATGTATTTTGTAGAGTAACTTAAACTTGAATTTTATCTAATCATGATTTTAATTTTGATTTCATTCTACAGAATTTTCTTTGCCAACTTGGAAATTGACCCTGTTTCTCCTGCCCTTAACAGAAGTTGTTATAGAGCTCTTGGAGTGTTCCTGGAGTACTTTTATTTCATGGGCCCTCATAAGCAAAATAATCTTTTTCTTTGGGATCATAAAAGGACCTCCCTGTTGTTACCACTCTTTCCTTAAGAAAAAAAAAAAGATTTATTTTTAGTTATTGTCAGCATATGATACCTAGTGACTATTTGTAGACCTCTGTTTCCCCATATTTGGTGCTGCTTTAAATATGTAAGTCATCTTTGGAAACAAAGTCCAAAAAGTTTTTGCAAACTTTGTCTGCTTAACAGTGCAGAAACTGCATTGTATTTCTTGACTCTTGGAAGGGGTTGGTAGGGGCTTCTGCAGGCTATTTGCATTTGCCAGGACATGTTTCTTGTGAATAGGTGTGTGGGCCTAGGAGTGTTATTGTTATTTGCCTCGCACTGTCATAAGGGAGAACAGGATTAGTGTCTAGTTTAAATGATCAGGATCTTAAAAAGGAGGTTGGGGAGAAGTTTTAAATTACTGGTAGAGCTAGATTTCGATGCTAGTAATTGACATTTATTTTGGGAAGTAATTTTAAAAATTACTAACTGCATTTGGTTTTCTGTATCAAATGTAGCTGTAATTATCTTATGTAGTCCAGACTTTAAATTTTACATGGCAGACAACTCTGTTGTATTTTGTACCTCGACAGATCCTGTTTTATTTCCCTTGACCATTTTTCAACAGATATTTGTCAGGATACAAATCAGGTTCTCTTCAAATGTTGCCAGGGATCCGAAGAGGTACCCTGCAACAAACCGGTTCCTGTAAGCCTCTCTGAGGATCCCTGCTGCCCACTGCATTTCCAGTTGCCTCCCCAGATGTATAAGCCCGAGCAGGTACTGTCTGTGCCAGACGATCTGGAAGCCGGCCCCATGGATCTGTACTTGAGTGCTGCTGAGCTTCAGCCCACTGAGAGTTTACCTCTGGAGTTCAGTGATGTAAGTCAGAGAAGCTCTGTTCTGTTTGGCCCTTGATAAAGCCTTATTTATTAATTGTGAGAGTAGGTTAGTCTTTTGTGGTTAGGAGAGTTGTAAGTTTTTGAAGTGATGTATGTATGATTGTATTTGTATGTTAGCATATTCATTTAGAGACTTCTGCCCTACTTCATTTGTTTCATCCTTTTTCAAGAGATAATTCACATACCATAAATTCTACCCTTTGAAATTATATGGTTCGGTGGTTTTTAGTATATTCACACAGTTATGCAACTGTCACTACTATCTAATTTCAGAATGTTTTCATCATCCCTCAAAGAAACCCAATATCAGTTAGCAGTCATTTCTCATTTTCTTTTGTCCCCATCCTCTAGCAACTATTAATCTATTTTTTGTCTATAAATTTGTCTAGTCTGGACATTACATATAAATGTAATCATACTGTGGCCTTTTATGTCTGGCTTATTTCACTTAGCATAATTTTTTCAAGGTTTGTCCATGTTGTGTTAGTATGTATCAATACTTCCTTTTTTATGACTGAATTAATATTACATTGTTTGGATATACTACATTTTAAAATTCTAAATCTATCAGTTGATGGACATTTGTGCTGTTTCTACTTGGCCAGTAAGGAATATGATATTATGAACATTCATTTGTAAGTTTTTGTGTGGACAGATTTTCGATTCTCCAGTTCTCTCTGTGTATGTATTTAGCAGTGGACTTATTTGTTAAACCACTAATTTCATTTAGACAGAAAAGCAAAATTCTTCTATTTTGTTGACTTAATATTGATACTTCTAAAACCACTTACAAGTTTAAATTCACAGAAGCATTTCTTTTTCTGAGAGAATGATAATGGAGATTATAAAGTAAGGGAAGTTGGAAAGGCAAGATGACAGTTAGATTTGGTGTAGTCTAAAGATTTGGGTGCCCATCCCCAAGGTGAATTTGATTTATTAGAATCATAAATGAATTTTGATTTCTGTAGATATCAACTCTTGAACTGTGTAAACTTCTGTTTTGGCTCTATGGTAAAGGTTTTTTTTTTTTGAGACAGAGTCTCGCTTTGTTGCCCAGGCTAGAGTGAGTGCCGTGGCGTCAGCCTGCTCACAGCAACCTCCAACTCCTGGGCTCAGGCGATCCTCCTGCCTCACCCTCCCGAGTAGCTGGGACTATAGGCGTGCGCCACCATGCCCGGCTAATTTTTTCTCTATATATTAGTTGGCCAATTAATTTCTTGCTATTTAGAGTAGAGACAGGGTCTTGCTCTTGCTCAGGCTGGTTTCGAACTCCTGACCTCAAGCAATCCTCCCGCCTTGGCCTCCCAGAGTGCTAGGATTACAGGTGTGAGCCACCACGCCTGGCCTATGGTAAAAGTTTTTATTTTCAGATTAATATGTCCTCCAGTCCTGAATCACGTCAGAGTCAAATAATAATAATATGTCTAGTTTAGATACGCCTCTAAACTAGGCTCTGGTTATTCTTTCCATTTTCAATATGTTACAGATTCTATTGTGAACTAACTGGAACAACAGTGCTCTTCCAAGTATTTGTTCTTATAGCTTTCCAAGTATGCACACCGCCCTACCTTTTTCAACTTTTTCCTCAGTTGGTCCCAGTCTCTGATTTCATTGGTTCCAGTCTCTGATTTCATTAGCACTGATCTATTATTTGACTTTAGAGGTATTTCACGTCTCTCTTGGCACTTTCGCTTAATCTTTAGTCTTCTAGATTAAAATCTTCCTTATTTTTTCTGAGGATAAATTTTCCAAATTTTGTAATGAAAGTGTCTTTCATATAATCATAACATGAATAAGGTGACAGATCTAAATGGAAAATTCAATATAGGTTGCAAGATTGTTTGCTAAGTGTAGAAGCAAGGTTTGGGTGGCCTCAAGGGTCTCTTTCACTGAGAAAGATATATCAGGACAGAGTAGTTTCTGAAAATGAAAAAGTGCTATGGAGAATTTACTGGTTTCAATATTTTTTTGTAATTTCTCCCTTTTAAAAAAGTTGGTTGTATACTGCCTGTGGGTTTATCAAATTTTTGATTTTTATTTCCTTTAGAAGGAAAATACAGTTTTTTAAGATGGGATCTCACTCTGTTGCTCAGGGTGGAGTGCAGTGATGTGCTCATAGCTCAGTGCAACCTCAAACTCCTAGGCTCAAGCAATCCTCCCACCTTAGCTTCCTGAGTAGCTGAGACTTAGGTGTGCACAAATATACCTGGCTAAGAAAAATATAACTTTATTATATTCTTGATTATAATTATTTTTTATAAAATCTGTTTCATAGATTCATAGAACATGAGAACTAGAAAATAGCCTTAGAAATAGAGATTATATACTTAAGTGTTTCCCAGACTTTTCTGATAAGGTTATATTGAAGGGAATAAATGAATAGATAGCCCTAGATTAATAAAGACAGATTTTTGTCTACTTCCTCTTTATATTTGAAGAAACCTAGAGAGATGTTTTCTTTTTTAAACCTAGTAACATGAGCAGCTTTATGAACCTATTCCTGTTGCAGTTTGTTCAATGATTATATTACTCGTTCACTTTTCAGAGGATGTGTAGACAAAATATTAGAGATTATGAAATGTTATCTTAGGTTTTCTGATATTTAAGGAATCTTAAAAAAATTTTGAAAATGTATTGTCAGATTTGTTAATCCTGTTTTGTGGCATGAGTTTTTCAAAGAATGCATCAGAAAACCTTATTTTTAAAAATCCAGTGGGTTTTTAAGATGAGCCTTTGCTGGGCTAGGCATGGTGGCTCATGCCTATAATTTCAGCACTCTGGGAGGCTGAGGCAGGAGGATGGCTTGAGCTCAGGAACTAGTCTGAGCAACAGCCAAACTCATTCTCTACAAAAAAATAGAAAAATTAGCTGGTAGCTGGGCTGGTCTTGAATTCCTGGCTTCAAGTGATCCTCTCACCTTGGTCTTTCAAATTGCTGGGATTACAGGCGTTAGCCAGTGCACCTAGCCTAATAGAGTTTTAAGTTTCGTTCTTTTCTTTACCTTAAGGTGAAGATGATCTTTTTAATGTGAAGGTGATGATCAGCACACCAGAAAATGGGAAGGATTGAAAATTCTTCGACTTACTTAAATGCATGGAACTAAGCTTCTCATGAAGCTAGATTATTAGAAATGCAGAGCCTCTGTAAACTGGACTGGGCACAGGGGTACAAACCTTGGATATTTTTAACTCTTGGGAAGGAGAGTTTAGCACTAGGTTATTAATAGAACTAGTAGTGGCATGAAAGTTAGTTTGATGTATTGTTTGAGCCTTTGCAATCCCTTAGGCCCTGAATCAAAACCAGTGGTTTTAGGTAAATCCTACAGTTCTTGCTGACTAAAAAATTTTTTAAAAATAATAATAAAGAGAGGAAAAAAAAAAAAACAGTGGTTTGCTGTTGAGCTGTTGGTTTCCAGCAGGAGCCAAGAGCGATGTCTTCCTTGTGGTCTGTTGGCTATTTGATATTACTGTGTGAATGGCCAATTCACTTGGAAGAAACATAGTCTAGAATATGTCACTGTTTTTTAACAGAGCAGTTGAACTATGTAAGGTTATATTAGGTTATATTCTAACTATGTTAGAATTGTGGACTTACTCTGTGGGGATAGAGACTTAACCAAAATATTTCCTAACCATTCAGAGGAACATTTTTCTGTCCTTCCTCCTTCCTTCCCACCTTTTCCCTTTCACCACTTCGCTTGATCTTAGCCAAAAGGCAGAGCAGCAGTCCCCCTCTTGAACTCACTTGCTTGTTTTGTGGCCGTTAGGACAATAATCAGGCAATCTCATATTGCCCAGTCTTTTTAAGCAATATTTAATTTTAATTTTTGTTTATGCTGATCGTCCATACTTAAATTTATCACTGGTGAATTTAGATGTTGACTATAGTTAGTCTCAGAGGGAATATGATTTTTATTAATATTTTTTTATTGTGGTAAAATAAATGTACCAGAATTTATCATTTTAACCATTTTTAAGTGTACAACTTAATGGTATTAAAAACATTCACAGTGCTATGCCACCATTACCACTTTCTTTTCCAGAACTTTTCCATCAGCCCAAACAAAAACTCTGTTGTCATTAAACAGTAAGTCTCCCCTTCCCCTAGCTTCTACCATTCTACTATCTGTATGAATTTTCCTGGGAATTTGCTTTTTTAAGCCACTGTACTGGTCTGTGTTTTGTACTTGGCAGTAAGAAAAAGTTCTCAGTGCTCTTGGATCTTGTCTCATTTGCTGGACATTCTGGTAAAATCTTTTTTTGATTAAAGGTGGGCAAGGGATGAGAGAGGGAGCAGAGAATTGCTTTGAAGTTTGCTGAAAATATGCCACCTGTAGCTGATTGGTTCCCTTGGTATTGCTGATAGGCCTTTCTCTTTTTTTCCTAGGATTTGGATGTTGTGGGTGACGGTATGCAGTGCCCCCCTTCACCCTTGCTTTTTGATCCTTCATTAACCCTTGAAGATCATTCAATCAAAGAAATTGCTGAAGGCAGCCCTGTGGATATCTTGGCAAGTGAAGAACAATCCCACCATGGCTTTCCTCATGTGACCCAGCCAGGCAAAGGGTTCCCTGCAGGGTAGCATGTACTCTAGGGAGTAGGGGTGTCATCACAAGTAGAGTATAAACATTGCCCCAGATGGCTTTTGCTCAGTGAATATACCATATATAAGGAGGGTACTTTTAAAAAATGCCCTTCTCTGCTCCTCGATGGCCTTGTTGCTCTAATTCTCCAGATTGGCCTTCAGAATACCTAATAGCCCCTGATCCTCATATCCCAGAGTAAGACATTCTTCCTTTTCTTTGCCTTCTCCCTTTTTCTTTTTTTTTTTCCCCCCCTTTATTTTAAAATTTATTTACTTTTTAAAAATTTTACGTTATTTGACCGGGTCTTTTGTTGCCCAGGCTGGAATGCAGTTATGCCATCATAGCTCACTATAGCCTTGAACTCCTGGGCTCAAGTGATCCTCCCACTTCAGCCTCTTGAGTAGGTAGGACTGCATGGATGTACCATCGTGCCTGGCTGTGTTTTAAAAATTTTGGGGGGCCTGGTGTGTGGCTTACACCTGTAATCCTAACACTCTGGGAGGCTGAGCAGAAGGATCGCTTGAGCCCTGGAGTTTGAGCTATCATGACACCACTGTACTCTATCCCGGGTGACAGAGTGAGACTGTCTAAAAAAAAAAAAAAACAACTTTTTTTCTCTTTTTTGTAGAGGAGTGGTCTTGCCCAGTCTGGTCTTGAACTCCTGGGCCCAAATGATCCTCCTGCCTCAGCCTCGTACTTCCAAAGAGCTGGGTTATGAGTGTGAGCCACCACGCCTGGCCAATTTATTTAAATAAAAGGTTGGGACATGATATCTTCAATTGTACCTTTTTTTAAATTTTTATTTTTTGGGGGAGATCGAGTCTTGCTCTGTTGCCTGGGCTAGAGTGCAGTAGTGTTGTCATAGCTCACTGCATAGCCAAACTCCTGGACTCAAGAGATCCTGCCACCTCGGCTTCCAGAGTAGCTGGGACTAGAGTTGGGCACCACCACTCCTGGCTGATCTTTAAATTTTTTGTTTTTTTTTTTTTTGAGACAGAGTCTCACTTTGTTGCCCAGGCTAGAGTGAGTGCCATGGCATCAGCCTAGCTCAACAGCAACCTCAATCTCCTGGGCTCAAGTGATCCTCCTGCCTCAGCCTCCAGAGTAGCTGGGACTACAGGCATGCGCCATCATGCCTGGCCAAGTTTTTGTATATATATTTTTAGTTGGTCAATTAATTTCTTTCTATTTTTGATAGAGACGGGGTCTCGCTCAGGCTTGTTTCGAACTCCTGACCTCGAGCGATCCTCCCGCCTTGGCCTCCCAGAGTGCTAGGATTACAGGCGTGAGCCACCACGCATGGCCTGATCTTTAAATTTTTTTTAGAGATGGAGTCTCGCTGTGTTGCATAGGCTAATCTCGAACTCTTTGGCTCAGGCAATCCTCCCCACCCCCTGCCTTGGCCTCCCAAAGTGCTGGAATTACAGGTGTGAGTTACTGTGCCTGGCCAGTAAATTTTACTCTTTAACACATTGGCTGACACACTAGCGAAAAAAATTTTTCCTTGGGGCCATGGTGTTTTATTACAAGAATAGAATAAAAAATTCAAAAGCAAAATGATTCTAATTTATTGAAAAATTTATTTTTTTTTTGTTTTCTGTGCATGAATTATATGCAACTTGAAAAATAGTTCTCGAGGATCCCAAGGTAAAGAGAGGTGTGAGTTACATATACTTCATGAGGCCCTGGGCTCAAAATAGCATGAATTAAATACAACTCATGCGGCAGTTAATGTGTTAGGGGAGAATTCAGCACTGGGATTGTTCTCATTGTAGAAGTAAGGACTGGTAATGTGACTTGACTTGTGTCTCTCAGCCTTTGATGAAAACCAATGGCCCTGACTGAAGACCAGCAGTTACACTATAGCTGTTGGTTTCAAACAGAGGCCTAAATGACTGTCTTCCTGTGGTCTATTGGCTGTTCTGTTACCTTAGCAGAGAATGGCTATTTCATTTGGAAGAAACAACCCACAGCACTCCTTCACATTGGAAGAGCCTCAGGAGTGCTACAAATAACGACTTCTGACTCTAAGAGACAGGGATAGCTAAGTTTGGGGAAGCACACCTGCCCAAAATTATTTTATTTTTGTTGTCATGTTGTTACTGTAAATGGGCATTGACAAGTCAGATACACACTTCACATACCACAATGAATGATATTCTAACCAAAGTGTCTTTATTTCTTTTAACAGGGCCAGATGCAGATGGCTGGAGATGGGTGCAGATCCCAGGGATCTCGAAATTCTGAGAAAGCCCCTGCACCATTGCCTCAGAGTGGATTGGCTACTGCAAATGGGAAGCCAGAACCCCCTTCTGTCAGTTGATAGTGTGTTTTGGGAACCATTTGACTTTGGTGGATTTAAATTTCTCATTCCTCAAACAAGTATTTCTCTGATCATCACTCACTAAACGGGCAACCCAGACTACCTTGTTTTTTTTCTGGATTGAATGCTATAGTTAAACATAAAACCAAATTTTGAGAGAATGGACGAATAGTTTTCAAAAGTTGTGGGTTTCTTCCCAATCTGAGCAAGAAAGAGAGTGGTAATTCTTGTCAAAGCTTCTGGGATTTGAGTATTTGGGACTCTGCCTAAGGGGAAAGAGACATCTTTATAATGGGATTTCCTAAGTCATGGATAGGAATCCATATAGGTGGCCAGGTGGAAGCTGTCTCTGAGTGGTGCCCTTAAGATATTGATGGCCCTAATGTCTGTTTATCTAAAGGGCTACATTTTAGCCTGCCTTCACCTTCACTTAATTGGGTAGTCTGAACCCCTTTCCCCAGTAAACTCTGCCTTTATCCTCTGAGAAAATAGCCCACATGACTGGGACCTTCTTAATTACCCATCTTGCTTCTAACCTGTGTAAATTTCTGTGGTGGCTGTCTTATGTAAGATACAGTAAAAATTGTATATAGTTTCTATTAAATGTTAAAGGAAATATTACAAAAATGTAAAGCAATCATCTGAATTGGATGCATATTTTGTTTGTATTTGAGAGTGTCATCATTTCTGGTTTTAGAGACCTGTCTCTGATGGGAAAGGGAAAATGGGACACACAATACTTCCATCCCAGGAAATCAATACACGTTCAGTAGTTCGTTTTGGTTTTGGTTTGGAAGATAAGGTAAAAACCTGGAAGAAGTAAATGAAAAGGAGCAGGACTTGTTAAAGCCAAGTAGTTTTAAATATCTTCCTTCTTCTCACCCTCTACTCTGTGTCCCTTACTCTTGCTCTCATTTCTTTCTCACAGTTAATGCCATTTCAAAATCCTCTAGGGCTAGAAATTTACACAAAACGTACATAGAAATTGAGCCAGGTGCTGGATCAGCAAGATAGGCATAGATAGGCATTGTTGAGATTATTTTGATGCTAAATTTTAGGATAGGGTCATAATAGAAGTTAGGTTAAGCTTGAAGTTGTCTGTTATTATAATGCATTGTGACAAGGAGTCCAAAAGATTACTTTCTGTAAGAAGTGAAGTGAGCACACAAGGATTTATACAGTTATACCATCATCATGAATTTTATTTATATCCAGAGAATGGTCAGAACTCATAGAAAGCTCATCAAATGAACTGAGGAGATCATGTTTAATAGATCTTCCCATGGTTTGGTTTGTGGTTCCTACTGCTTTTTGGTTTCTCTAGTACTTTTTACATTTTATCCACAAAGATGAACATTACTTACACAGCTATTAGTATGAATATGGATACAACAGGATTATAGATTAGATATCCTCTTCCTGTTGTTTTTTTAAAAAGTGATCTATAGAACACTAACATACAGATTGCCCAAGGTGATTGTTAAGTAAATTAACAGGCTCATCAGCACTTTCTGGGGTATGAAGTCCCCTGTAGGGAATATGTACTCTTAACACCCCTGAAATTCTTACAGCCACTCAAATTCACAAACCCATCTATGGTGAGTTTTGAGAAGGCCATATATAGCTACCATTCTCTTCCAAGGTCCTGGTTCTTAGTCATAGGGAAGATAGGAGGGTTGGGTAAGAGGGGCGTCAGACTGTAAAAGTCTTGGCCCTGCTAATGGAGTCCCCAAGCAAAAGTTGCCTGTTAGAAAAAATGGCCTAATAGCCATTTGTGCTCAGTCATTGATAGCAGCCTGAGTGATATGTGATAACTTGGTAGATTCAAAGGTGAGGAAAGTGAAGGCTGTCAGTTAACTACAGGGCTGGTTTTCTTGAAATCTGTGTGGTATACCTCCATGGCTACTACAGCCTGTTCTTTGTTTTAAATCTACTTTCCTCAGGTATGTTTGATTTTTCAGGAGCCTTTTTTAGAAGTTTGGGACAAATTACAACTCCCATTGCTACAGATTGTCTTAAGGCCACAACTGGTAGATGTCCACAGAATACTAGCGTACAGGTCCCAATCCACTGAACATTCCAAATTTTCTTCATCCTTGTGTATAGATGGTAGGTCCTGGCTTACCTGATGATGTGAACCTACTTCATTCCTAAGGTTCCCCACCACCACCACCAAGACCCAGCAAGGCTGCAGATAAGGGGTCTTGAGACTTTGGTAATACCATTCTCAGGCCAGGGTTGCTGCACATTTTCATTGTGTGAGGGAGTACCAACCTGCACCTGTGGTAGACCGAATAATCATCCTGCAAAGATGTCCATGTTCTAATCCCTGGGACCTGTGAATATGTTACCTTCCTCAGTGTCCTTGAGGAATAGTATCATATTAGGGGCTTGATGTTGGTCTCTGTTGCTGGATGGTTAGATATTTGGAGGGGGCAGGAGCTAATTGATATGTAGGAGTCCATGCCAGCCTAGCCTCCATCTGTCACTGTGTCTACTTCGCTTATGTGCCTATCCTCGTTCTGGGGTGGCAGATGATGAAAGCTGGTTAACATTAAATGACCAAATCATTTTGTTCAGTGCCTTAATGGTGGGTGCTTTCTGGTAGGCATTAACAAATGATAGAAAAAAAATCACATTTCATGGTCATTCTCAATATGTATAGTCACAAATCTGTCTCACCCTTTCAGTGTCTGATCTTCCACTCCCTTTTCTTCCAGTTTTCTGACCAGCCAGCCAGGCCATTGGCCACTGCCCAGGAATCTGTATATATTCTCACCTTGGGGCATTTCTCCTTCCATGGAAAGTGGATGACCAGATACATTGCTCACTTCAACCTACCGGAAAGTTTTTCCCTTTCCACTGAATACTACTTCGGAATGTGGCTGTAATACAGCTGCCATCCATTTTTTTCTTGCACATAAAAACAGCCCACTCTGTAAAACAGGCTTGGCTTTTTCCCCCCTCCAGCTGGTCTTACAGGTACCTCTCTTCAGTGAGCTGAGGGAAGGATATCCCACCCCTCTTTGTGATGTGCGACCATGACACTTCAGGCTTCTGGGTATCAGTGTCAACTCAGATCCTATGTCTAGTATTTGGAACGACTGGTTATATTCTCTTTTCTCCAGTGTATAGTCACTTAAGTAAATGGGGAAAGATTAAGCCACTCATTCCTCTACTGACCATAGTGGTGAAGGGTACTCTGTCTTGGGGATCTGACCATCTCTTTAATCATTGGGTTCTAGATATGAAAGTTATCTCAGAGCAAGGGATTGGAACTTTTTATTAAGGTGATCACCATCAGTCTCCTGTCCCTCCATTTTTTTCTTCTGACTAGATGTTAAGCAGCACCCTCATGGCTGCCTATCTAGTTTGGCCCCAGGGATGTTAAGTTCTATAATCATATCCATATGCCCTGTGGGTCAGCCTATTTAGCTCGCCCTCTGACTGCTGGTCTTGACAGTAATTGTGTACCCTTTACTTTTGGTAGTTATGTTAATGAGTTAATGAACCCACAAAGGGGGTCCAATGTTGCTCTCACCCCTCAGAAAGCCAATTACTGAGACAACCAGGATTGTCAGGAGGAAAGGATTTATTTCCATGGATGCATCAACAGCAAAGGGGAGGTATGAACTGCCTTAAATCTGCCTCTCCAAGTGACAGGGTCAGGGTTTTTTGCTGCAGGCAAAATGAATAATGTATGAGGGGTGTGAGCATCATGTGTTAGGGTGGAGTGCAGGCATGCAAGCACAGTGAGAAATCATTCTAGTACATCCCATGATCAAAAAATGGCAGATAAATAAATA
Organism: Mirza zaza; assembly: GCA_008750895.1. Lineage (NCBI taxonomy): Eukaryota > Metazoa > Chordata > Mammalia > Primates > Cheirogaleidae > Mirza > Mirza zaza. The sequence continues at coordinate 15,984 of VSMD01007122.1, read as the reverse complement.
ATGAGCTAGGGGTTAATACTGGTGGTTCTTTCAACCTTCTGCACAGGCTCCTTGGTCTTTGGGCATCGTCTGTGCTGGGGTATCGCTTGTCTTCTCCAGACATATAGGTGGTGTGAGACTTTGTAGGAGGTTCTGCTGTTCCTGGGAAAGAAACTCAAAAGAAAATGCATCAGTGCAACAGAAAGTCACAAAGTTCTGGTCTGCAAATTTTACTGAAGAGTTCTCTATTTTCTGCCTAATTGAGACTGTAGTTGATAAGTTACCAGGGCTGAGATAAATCTTGCTGTCAAGGCCACTTAAGAGTTGCCAGTCGCAGCCATAACGTGAACACTGAGAACTCTTTAGAAATATGGGGCAACTAAAAACATTATTGAGAAAACATTTTCTTGCTTATAGAACTGGTTATAGTTAAGTGCTGCCCACCTGGCTTCTGTTAACTTAGGAGCACCATCATCCTCATGGCTATTACCAAGCTCAGTCCTGGAATGCAGAGGAGAAGCCTAACTGAACTTCTTAGCAACGTTGCCCTTCTCACCGGTGCATCCCTGATAGGCTTGGTGAATGAGTATCCTCTGGGCCCTCGCATAGAATGTAAAACTTTGTTGGTTCTTCTGGTCTCACATAATAGACCCATTCTGGCGTGCCCTCCCTGCACCTTTTGATTCCTTCCTCTGCTTTCTGCCAGGGCAACTCGGTCATTTCCACTTTGCTGAGTATTACCATCACTTTTTCCAGGTATTTTTGCTTATGGAACCGGTTACAATTCCCCCTTTCTCTTAGTTAATTCCTCAATTTTGGGGAATTGGGGTGTGGTTCTATCTGGCTGTTTCCTGTTGAAATGAGGCACAGCTGGGGTATGAGGAATGAAAGTTTCGAGCCTGTTGCTGAAAGTACTCATGATTTGTAGGAGAATGATTGAACGTCTCTAGTACCCTTATTTGAGTGTTTTTGTTATTTTGAAACAACATTTTAGTCCACATTTAATTAATATATTTGTTATGAGGTAAATCAAGAAAATCAGTAGTAAAATGGAAAGGCTAAACTTTAAGATCCCTCAAAGAATAGAGTGAGTATCCAGAGGAATCTAAGAGAATAGTCTTGAGAACCAACTTCTCATTTCTATATTACTTTTGTTAACCTATTGCAACCCATGAAGCTTGTTGTCTAATTTTATCAACATGTATTTCCACTTCTGTGGAGGTATTTATATAAGTGTAGCATGAAGAATTAGATAAAACACAAACACCCCTTGTTCTTTTAAAATATAGTCAAGAGCAATGTGGTTATCAAGAACCACTTGAGCTAAAGAGTCTAAAGATTTTTATTGAGCAGCTATTGCTAATGCAGTTTTATTAGCAATAATTTTCAAGGTTATGGATCGGTTGTGGAGCACATGTTGATGAGGGGTCTCTCCCCATCAGGGTAGTATGGTATACCCAAAGAAGTGGTCATTTTTATCTGGGACTTCCCCTGGAAGAGGCTGTTTTGGGGTTCCCCAGATGGAATTTCTGTTAAGATCTGTTATGGACCAAGAAGGGAGTGGTTAGGAGTCCTAATAAACAAGAGCCCCTGTTTTACAGTTGTTTAAGCAATCATAAGCCCAAGAAGTTCTTTTCTTGCCTCCACAGACAAAAATATATACAAGGGGTGCACAAACAGTATCTGTTCTTGTTTAAAGGTTTATAGATCCATTTTAGGTAACATGAGGGTTAAATTTTTAAACCAAGGGTTGCATAAGGGAGTTGATTCTTTTCCTCCAGGAGCTGACAGACTGCTAGTCTCCTCAAGCCTTAGGGATACATTTCTGGTGGCATACTATGGTACAGATAGTGGTTCCATGATCCTTATCTGAGGGGTTAAAACATTTGTTAATAAGATAATCTAAAGAGAGTGTTACATTGCTGCTTTCAAGGAAGTTTTTAAAAAAAATAAAATAAAAAATAAATAAAGAGAGTGTTGAAAAGACTGTAACAGTTGTGTTAGCGGAAGAGGCGATAGTTTGAGAAAGCCTAACTAAAGAGTTGTCTTGCCAGGCAAACAAAAATCCCCAAGGAACAAGAAAGATGTATAGGGTATATAACTTTATGTTACCTATCTTTTTGTGGAAGGCTAACTTAAGGTTTTCTAAAAGCTGGTAAGCCTATTGTTCCTTTAGTTTCTCAGAAGGTGATGAATCCTGGAGGTGTGGGGGTCTTTGATCCTTGAAATACCTCTGTAAAGCCAGGATTTATTATCCCTATTTTACAGATAAGGAAACTGAGGCTAAGAGGGGTGAATAACCTTTCAGCTTCACATAGCTTGAGAGGGCAGAGTTGTTCTTGTCAGCCTCAGAGCTCATTCCTTCCAGACTGGGTCCTTAAGAGCTCAGATGACTAAACTTATAAACACAATAATAGAAACCCTTTTTATTTGTATGGTGACTTCTCTTTCATATAATTTTTATATCTGGCCAGGCATGGTAGCTCACACCTGTAATCCCAACACTTTGGGAAACCAAAATAGGAGGTTTGCTTGAGGTCAGGAGTTCAAGACCAGCCTGGGCAACATAGTGGGACCCCCATCTCTACAAAAAATAAAAAATAAAATTTTTCATAGTTTCTCTTGTGAGAATCTGGGGGAAACAGAAAGGTCACAGACTCATCAAGGCAATGTCCAGCCAGAGGGTCACCCCTGTGACACCCTTTCTTTCCCTTGAGACAACAATGGAATCAGTGAGGCTCCAGAGAAGTTACTTGTCCAATGCCATGGGGCTTGCTAGTGGCTAAGCCAGGATATAAACTCTCTGACTGATACCCTCCCTCCTCTATCAAGTTCCCTCACACCCTCTGGGTCATTTCTCATCTGTAAAGTAGGTTGGATGAGAAGATCGTTAAACCTTTACCCACCTACTCTATGTCCAGTTTAAATCCCAGTTTGGTCAAATCACTCACTCACTCTTCCTGAGCCTCAATTTTTTACATCTGCAAACAAGATCAAATGAGGCAATGGATACAGGGCTCCTGGCACATTCAGAATAATAAATAAATGTCAGATTTCCTGTCTTCTAAGATTGGGCAAGGCAGTGAGGGAAACAAGGAATCCCAGAAGATTGGTGCTCAACATTCTATTACTAGCTCAGTTTTCCCATCTCATAGTAGCAGAGTCAGATTAGAGTAGTCAAGACTGCATTTCTTATTTCTTTGGTTCAGAGATTGGAATAGAGGAGATAAAGGTCCCTGACCCTCCAGGAATTTCCCCGGTAGCCTTCCTCCCCACCTCCCCAATCTCTATTCTGAACATTCTCCCTGAAAGAGTTAAGCCTTCTTCAGGCTTCTCCTTCCTTGCCAGCAGTGCCAGTGGAGATTAGAAGGATCAGATTTATTTCTCTTAATAAACAGAAAAGAAGTTGGGCCAGGCAGGTGACAAGGAAACAATTGCAATAATAGATACTGGAGCAAAAGGGAACAGGACTTCCTCTGGTGGTACCTGGGGCCACCTCCAGCCCTGGGGAAACAACTGCCAGTGGCAGGGAGGTGTTGCCCATGCACGTGGGCTCACACAAGGCTGACCTGCTGCCCAGAAAGCCCAGTGCCACCCAATACCAAACACAAGGCCAGGGGAGGCCTGGCCAATGACCCAATGACCTCAAACCCAGGCTGTTGTAGCAGGGACCTACAGGCTCAGTTTTTCCAGCCCCCTGCCTTTAGACTGATCTGTTTGGAGTATACCGCTAGTCCACTAGCCTTCTGCCTGTCTATCCTGACAGTCTAACCACAATCCATCCTGCTGCAATTCTGACCCATGTCTACTCAGGGAAATGACTTCAGACTGAATCCCAGTAGGGCAGCCCTGGGACAGACTCTGTGTCCTGCTAGAACTGCAAAGCTCTTGGAAACAGCCCCAAACCTTCCCTCAGGGCTTGGTCCAGCCATCCCAACCCCAGGGGAGCAGGACCCTTCTCCAAAAGGAAGATCAGGCCAGATGCAATCACACAGGAGGCTTTCCACCTTCTTCCTGACCCTTAAAGTGTTCCTTCTAATTCTCCTCCAGAGGAGGTGGTCAAGGACACTGGGAGGGTAAACACTGGCAGAATAGGATGGGCCCACACACTCACCATTTCCTCACCTCCAGCACTGCAGCAGAGGTATAGGAAAGGTAGATTCTTTTCTTTTCTTTTTTTTGAGACAGAGTCTCACTCTATTGCCTGGGCTAGAGTGCCCTGGCGTCAGCCTAGCTCACAGCAACCTCAAACTCCTGGGCTCAAGCAATCCTTCTGCCTCAGCCTCCCAAGTAGCTGGGACTACAACAGGCATGCGCCACCATGCCTGGCTAATTTTTTCTACATGTATTTTTAGTTGGCCAATTAATTTCTTTCTATTTTTAGTAGAGACCGGGTCTTGCTCTTTCTCAGGCTGGTTTCGAACTCCTGACCTTGAGTGATCCTCCCACCTCGGCCTCCCAGAGTGCTAGGATTACAGGCTGAGCCCCACCCTCTTGTAGAAACTCACACCCTCCCCACCAAAAGCAAGACAGAAAGGGGGGAGGGAGGGAGGAGGAAGACCCAAGCAAGTGGCCAAAAGTAAAATGACCCCAGCAGAGATAGGCCAGGTCAGCGTCTCCTCCTTTCAGGCGGCCCATCTATCAGGGGAAGCCCAGGGGCTCAAACTCAGAAAGACAGGGAATTAGCTGTTGTATTTTAAGTACGAACTACAGCGCAGGTACAGCCTCTCCATTTAGCTTGGGCCTCAGTTTCCCTCACCTGTAAGCACACTCCTGACACTGGCACGTCTCTACCAGGGCTGGCGGAGGGAGTGATGGGGAGGAGTGCTTGGTTCACCATGGTGAGTTCCCCATCCAGGAGGTGGATGTTTGTGGTTTGGCCCAGGTGAGCGGGCTGAGGGGAACCAGGTGGGAAAAGCTAACGCTGCTAAGAACCTAGGGCATGTTATGCTCTGTGCTGGGTCCTTTGTGGGGCAGGAAACTCCTTTTGAGTGCCCTTGACCTTCCAGACCTGGAGGGACCCCCGCCCCGCCTGCCAACCCAAGGGCAACTGCCTCTCCTGTTGGCCACAGGCCAGAGTCAAGTCTCTCACCCCAGATTCGGCAGAGGGCAGAACCAGGGTGAGCCTGGGGGAGGGTAATTGCCTCACCGCCCGAGAGCCAGACTGCCAGCACTTCCTGCCTAAGCCAGGGGATCCCTGCCCCAGCCGGGAGTCCCCTCCCCTCAGAATGGAGCCAGGCTGAGTCTGGAAAGTGCAAGGGGCTGGCGCAGGCGGAGGGTGCTAGGGCTGAGTCCAGGGCTCTTCGCTCCTCCAGCGCTGGCGCCTAGGGGTCACCCCGGCATTGCCACCCCGCCACACCCTTGGCGCTACCCGGCGCTCAGCCCAGGTGCCCGGCCGCCTTACCTTGGCCCTCTTGGCCTTGTCATCAGCCTTCTTGGCCTGGGGGTGCGGGGCAGGGGGGGTGGGGGCGGCCGATGGTGCCTTGCCCTGCAGCCAGCTGAAGGCCAAGCGGAGGCCAAGTGGGACTTCTTCCTGCACTGGGGCTGCCAGGGCCTCTGCTCGGCCTCAGGTGCGGGTGGGGGCGCGGGGTCAGACCCCCAGCGGTGCGGCGCTCATGGGGCGGTGGGGAGATGGCCTCGCACTGTTTTTCTTTACCACCATGCAGTGCCAATTTTGTCATAAATTAAATGCTCTGATTTTGGGCTCTCTGTTCTGTTTTATTGATCTGTTTTTCTATCTCTGCTAACATCATAATGTTACAATTACTTTTGTTTTATAATAAGTACTGATTTCAGATAGAGCAACTTATCCTACTTGAGTCTTTCAAAGGAATGTTGTGCTGGTTTTTGAACTATTGCTTGCTGCAGCTGGGACTCCGAAAATCACATTTGTCCTTGGCCAGCTGGTTGTAGGGCTGTAAAGGAGAAGGGACACCTTCCTTCCTGTTTGCTTGCTATTCCTGTCAACATCCTGTCAGTCATGGCTCCTTATCCTGGCAACATCAATTGGTTCCAGTAGAAGCAGTTGGTTCCAGTTTGCAGTTTTTCCACACTCCCAGAACCATCCTGTTAATGGAAAAAAAAAAACACCCCAAACTCTATAAAATAAGTTAAAGAGGTTTATTCTGAGCTGAATATAAGTAACCCCAGCCCAAGGAACATATCCCAAGGGGCCCTGAGAAAATGCACCCGAGGCTGCTGGTTACAGTTGGTTTTATACATTTTAGGGAGACAGGAATTCCAGGTAAAATCATAAATCAGTACATGGAAGGTATACATCGGTTTGGCCTGAAAAGGTGAGACATCTTGAAAGGGGGTTGTTTACAGGTTATGAGTGGGTTCAGAGATTCTTTGGTTTCCAATTAGTTAATGAAATAAAGCTTTGTCCCAGGGCTTGGAATCAGTAGAAAGGAATGTTTTAAGATAAGGAAGTCTGTAATCATAGAGCAAGCCACAATACACAGATTCAAACTGATCTGTTAAGCAAATTGATGGCCTGCAGGTGTGACTTAACCTTTGCCTTGCATGGCCATAAGTCCTGTTTGCAATTAGTCTAAACTCCAAAAGGGAGGGGGCATAATGAGGCATGTCCTATCTCTCTTCCCTTTAAGGCCAGGAACTCAGTCTTTAGGAATTTTCTGGGATCCCCTTGGCCAAGAAGGGGTCATTCAGTTGGCAGGGAGCATAGGATTTTACTTTTGGTTTGTAATCCTCATTGTGCCTCTTCAGATATACAGCACCAGCCTGCCAGCATTCCCTCCTCAGAGGTCAGAGTCCCAGATATGTGGGGCTCTTCTTTCTAGCTTCTCCTCTGAGATCATGAGGTTCCTTTAGCAGCCATGCAGCAACCCCTTCTCAAAAGTCTGAGTCCCAGATCTGCAGGGCCCCTTCCTTCAAACTTTTCCTTTTGTTTTCCCTGCCCTAGAGGCAGTAGCTGCTTCTTGCAATTACTTGTGATACTGCAGTGTTCATTCAACCAGGTATTCGATGGTCACTGCCAAGATCTATTGATTCATTAGGAGTTATAAAGTGGTGATAGTCTAAATTTATTATTTCTTCTTCATCTATTATCTGGAAAACTCCTATAAAGATAAATCTCTCTTTATCTATTATTTGGTTACCCAGTGGTACAGTTTGCATAGGAAAGGCAGGAGAAATGCTTCTTTTAGTCTGTTCAGGCTGCTATACAAAACTGCTATAAACTGGGTGGCTTGCAACAGCAGAAATTTATTTCTCAAATCTCTTAAGACTATGAAGTTCTAGATCAAGGTGCTGGCAAATTCAGTGTCTGGTGAAGGCCCACTTTCTCATAGGTGGTACCTTCTTGCTCTGTCCTTACCTGGTGGAAGAGGCTAGCTAGCTCTCTGGGGTCTCTTTTATGAGGCCAAATCCCATTCACCTCCCCAAAGGCCCTATCTCTCAATTTCATCACCATGGGAGGTAGGATTTCAACATATAAATTTTTTTGGAGGGGGAGGCACAAACATTCAGACTATAGCAATGCTTATTTTTTTGTTTACTATTTTTCAAAATAATGAGTTGTTTATTAGCAACTTTCAAAAGTAATTAGAGTTTTAAAAATTATAATTTTGAACTTGTGGATTTAAACTTATTTAGTATATTTCAGTCTATTACAGTTAAAGTCCTTATTAATATTTAAATTGGTCTGTCTTTAGCCAAAATTGGCATCTATGTTGGCATCTCCGTCCTTTTAATGTGACCTCCATAGTCTTTGTTAGTTTCTGTGCTATTTATATGTCAACATGTTTTAGGCTTATCTTGTTCATTTCCTGCTTCAAACCCAGGATCACCCATTTCTACAAAGAGCTCTGGTTTCTTTTCAACAGGAAATGATATTTCACAATCTGAGTACTAGGGATGTCCATTGCTACTGGAATGGTCATTGTTTCTAGACCTTTTCAGGGAACAAAGATAGATATAATGCTTCGAAATTTCATAATCACACTTAAAATTCAGGAATAGAGGATTTTAACCTCTTCTGTCTGACATCTTTTTTTTTAATGCTGACTATTCATTCTCAAGAACACTTAGGATGATAGAATTAGAATATAACCTAGGCCAGGCGCGGTGGCTCACGCCTGTAATCCTAGCACTCTGGGAGGCCGAGGCGGGCGGATTGCTTGAGGTCAGGAGTTTGAAACCAGCCTGAGCAAGAGTGAGACCCCGTCTCTACTATAAATAGAAAGATATTAATTGGCCAACTAATATATATAGAAAAAATTAGCCGGGCATGGTGGCACATGCCTGTAGTCCCAGCTACTTGGGAGGCTGAGGCAGCAGGATCTCTTGAGCCCAGGAGTTTGAGGTTGCTGTGAGCTAGGCTGATGCCACGGCACTCACGCTAGCCTGGGCAACAAAGCGAGACTCTGTCTCAAAAAAAAAAAAAAAGAATATAACCTAATTGCTCATTTGTTTTTTTTACACCTTGTAAACAAACACAACAGTTTCAGAATAACAACATTATCACCAGAATATGATTATTTAAAACAGTGAAAATATTTTTTATAGATTGTCCTTCCGGTAGAACCCACTAGGAATATTCAGTAAAGTGGCTGTATTTTTTTTTTTTTTTTGGAAACCAGGTCTCCCTCTATTGCCCATCCTGGAGTGCAGTGGTACGATCATAACTCACTGTGACTTCAAACTCCTGGGCTCAAATGATCCTCTCACCTTAGCTTTCTGAGTAGCTAGGACTACAGACACATGCCATCATGCTTGGCTAATTTTTATATTTTTTGTAGAGATGGAGGTCTCACTCTGTTGCCCAGGCTTATCTCAAACTCCTGGGCTCAAGGGATCCTCCTGCCTCAGCCTCCCAAAGTGCTGGAATTACAGATGTGAGCCACCACACCTGGCCAAAATTACTGTACTTTAACATCACTTAGGAGTAGTTCCTTCCCGTATGATTATTTTGCCAAATGAATAAACACTTAGGCATGTTTATATTATGTTTTAAGATATTGCTTAAAAATTGGTTATCCTATAATTATGTAAAATATATATGGTTCTGAAGTAAAAATTATAAAACAAAGCATATTTTAAAAAGTCTAACTTCTATTCCTTGTCTTTCTAGTCTGTTCTTTCCTTTATTTAATATACACTTTATGGTTTATTCTTCTACTTAAAAAAATATACATTTGCATTATCTCTTAAACATTGGACCTGGTGACAATCTGTATTCCTTTGTTTTGGAATGTTTATCCCCAACCTCTTGTTTATCCTCTTTCTCTAATTTATAGGTCAGATCTATGATAGTCTTCTGATTTGTTGATGATGGGCATGGGGGCAATTCCTACATGCCAAGATGTAGAACAAAATGTCTTAAAATGCCCAGATTATAAGAAACAGGGAAGTGACTTTGGCAAGTGACTCTGAATGAGGTGTAAGTTTGCAATGTCAGGCTTACTCCCCTTACTATTCCTAAATGCCATGGTGATAGGAAAAGGGTTGAAATGATGTAATGGGAATGGCATTTGATGCAACCAATGTGTGTTTGTTAAAAAATGGGCACTCTGGACCATATCCAATTTTTCATGGTGTTAGCAGCTATTACACAGCAATATCATATCCTGAGATTTGGAGCCAGAATGGTCTGAGTCTTATCAGCATTACCCTAGGACTCCAAAAGGTCATGTTAGGGTTGTCAAAAACAAACACAAACCAATCCAAAAACATAAAAAGTTAATATCTTCAATAAATGTTTCAATCAAATCATGGCCTGGGGCTAATCTATATTTTTGAAGTGACTTTGCATGAGTTTTGTACAAGTCCTGGTAGAGTACCATACCTCATTTTGCTTCCATATACTACCTAAAGCATATACAGTCATGCACTACATAAGGACATTTCAGTGAATGACAGATTGCATAAATGACAGTGGTCCCATAAGATTATAATACCGTATGTTTACTATACTTTTCCTATGTTAGCTATGTTTAGATACACAAATACTTACCATTGTATTACAATTGCCTACAGTCTCACTCTGTCACCAAGGCTGGAATGCCATGATCATAGCTCACTGCATCCTCGAGCTCCTGGGCTCAAGCGATCCTCCTGTCTCAGCCTCATATTTTGCGTGGCACTGTGCCCAGCTTTCATAATTCATTTCTGTTCAACAAATGTGGCATGCTTCCCTTCTGCTTTAGTGCAGTAACATGCTGTACAGGTTTGTAGCCTAGGAACAAAGGCTGTACTATATAGCTTAAGTGTGTAGTTAGGCTATATCATCTAGCCTATCATCTAGGCTATATCATCTACACTTTGTGATGTTTACACAACAACAAATAGCCTAACAATGCATTTCTGAAAACATAGCCCCTAGGTTAAGTGTATATCATATTTATAACTTTATTTTCTTTCTTTTACACTTTTAATCCACCACCTGCTTCTCATTTGCCTTGAATTTGAGCATTTATTGATAAAATAAATGAACCTAATACAAATGAATTTGTTGATCTACTAATGTTCCAGGTATTATGCTAGGTATTCCCTACAGTGTGCCAGAACTGTTATGGCATTGATCTTATCCTGTAGACAATTGACTTCCTGGTAGCTATATGTTTATATAGTAAGTGATCATAAATATTTGCTGAATTAAATTTTTAGTACTAGCTAGTTGTCACTGTCTTATCAGCTGCAGAAAAAGTGCTGGACACAAAGCTGAAGTGTGGTGCAATAGCCAGTTTTATTATGGTCTGGGAAAGGATTTGCCTTTAGGCAGGTTCTGTCTGCTCCCTTCTGGCCAAAGTTGGCACAGGCAAACATGGCTGCAGTGGCTAGTTATGACCATAAGGGAGCACTAGGGAGACAGTGTCTTGTCACCACTGAGAAGACCTTTAAGGTTCTGGAATTTGCCCAAGCTCTGGGAGAGAGTAGAGGAAAGATGAGAAGAAGGGAGCAGAAGTGAGGTGAGAATGCAAAGGGGAGGAGAGAAAAAGAAACCAGAGAAGAGGAAGGGTAGAGGAGAAACAGGATCCATGATGAATGAGGGACTGTAAGGGGGTGGAGGTTGCTCCTCACCCGGCTCAGCTGGGCCCCAGTAACCTGGCAAAGGAGATCACATACCTCCTTTCCAAGAACCTATTTTCTATCTTGCCCCACCCCCAGACCCTAGTGATTTATAAATGACCCCCCACCTGCCACAAGGGGTACCTGGAGTCTCCAAATCTGCCTGAAAAAGCATCTGGAAGTGCAGAAGCTCAAGCTGTCTCCGGCTAACACAAATTCTGAAGCGGCCCTTTGTTCCAGGCTCTTTTGGTTAGCAGAAGCCTGGCTCCAGTTTTTTCAGTGATGAGGTTTTGAGCAGCATCTGGAGGTCTCTGACACCATATCAAACTTTACCAACACATTTCTGTATCCATTTCTTCCCAAGTTTACAGCCACCCTAATCCATGATACCAAATCACATCTCACCTGAAAGACTACACTATGTCTCAGTCATATCCTCATAGCCATACCTGCCGCTCTCACCTATTTTCACACTGCTGCCAGAGTGACCTTTGGAAAATAGAAATCTTATTGTATTATTGCTTGTTTAAAAACCCTTCAGTAACTCCTCCTGGACTTAAGATAAAGGTCAAACTCCTTGCTGTCGACTATAATGGCCACATGGTCTCCAGCTTACCTCTCCAGCCTCATCTCAGATGACTTGTTTTTTTTTCTTTCTTTTTTAGAGACAAGGTCATTCTCTGTCACCCAAGCTGGAGTGCAGAGGCATGATCATAGCTCACTATAGCCTTGAACTCCTGGACTCAAGCGATCCTCCGCAATCCTCCCACCTCAGCCTCCTGAGTTGCTGGGATTACAGGCGCACGCCACCCTGCCTGGCTCTCGTGACTTGTTTCTGTTCCACAAATGTGGCAAACTTCCCTTCTGCTTCATAGCTTTTGCACATGCCTTCTCTCTTCCTGGAGTGTTTCCTCCAACTACTTCTCATCTCTCTCATTACTGGGTAGCTCCTATTTATCCTGCAGGTTTCATCTTAGAATTAATTTTTAGGGAGGCCTCCCCAACCCCTGCCATGGGTCCTCTCCACCCCTAGTCTTCATAGCATCCTTGCAATTGTAATGTATGAATATTTGTAAAATTATTTGTTTAGTGTTTGTCTCCCCTTTTAGACCCTAAAACTAATAATAGGGGCTGTTTCTGTTTTACTCACTGCTATATTGTTAATGAATCCACAGGGTGGGTACCACTGTTATTCGTCGTACAGAAAGTCAATTACTGAGACAATGAGGATTGTCAAAGAAGCGATCTATTATAGTGAGATTTAAATAGATCAGTTATATGCTTTGGGTCATCCTTGTAGGCAGGATTACTATTTTTTTTTTTTTTTTGAGACAGTGTCCCACTCTGTTGCCCGGGCTAGAGTGCTGTGGCATCAGCCTAGCATATAGCAACCTCAAACTCCTGGGCTCAAGCAATCCTTCTGCCTCAGCCTCCCGAGTAGCGGGGACTACAGGCATGTGCCACTATGCCCAGCTAATTTTTTCTATATATTTTTAGTTGTCCAATTAATTTCTTTCTATTTTTAGTAGAGACGGGGGTCTCGCTCTTGCTCAGGCTGGTCTAGAACTCCTGACCTCGAGTGATCCGCCCGCCTCGGCCTCCCAGAGTGCTAGGATCATAGGTGTGAGCCACCGCGCCTGGCCACTCTGTTTTTAATTGTATAAATCAGAAATGATAAATGGGTTATAAACCCACGTTAATCCAGTCTGTTGTCCATTTGTATTTATTTGTTTTATAGGGACCTGTCTTAAAGGAAATTGTCCTGTTGGGAAGGAGGGAGGACCCTGACCAATTTGTGTACCCTGTCGGGTGTGTGAAGAAGAGATCATGTCTTCATGTTTGTCATGACTATCCTCAGAGAAGGAAGAAAGTGAAAGATGGGTGGCTGGAGGAGTCAGCAGGTGTGAAGAAAGGGGTCCAGACCCATTACTGGGGGCAGGAGAGTTAGGAGAGGGACCTCTGAAAGAAATGTGGAGCTGCATGTGGAGCTCCAGCCAGAGCCACGGCTGCAGCTGAAGCTGTTGCTGGTGACATAGCCACAGCCTGAGCTGGAGCCAGCGCCGTCACAGTTGGAGCTGTTGTCACGGCTGTCTAAAGGTCTTTTTTAACATGGGAGATTTTTTTCTAATGGCAAGACAGTGTTTTTAGATCTGGATTTTTGTTTTCCAACCTTTTTGAAGGCTTTTGTCCTTTGTACTAGAATCTTATATTTAATTTGATCTGGCTTGTTTTGATATAGAAGTATAAAAGACTGTACTTAAAGGATTTTATTCTATTTTCCAACATGATGACAAAATGAATCTAATTGGAGAATAATATTGTAGTTTGATAATTTATTAAGGGGCCATATCTCTCCAGACCTGAGAGAGTGCTGGGGCCAGGCAGTTTTGTAAAAATATACCTTTTTCCAAATAGGCTCATAGTTATATTTAGACCAGTTTGTAAAAGATGGTCGGATCAAATTGTTTTGGACAAAGCTGGAACTTGTTTACATGGCCAAATTTAATTGTCTCAACAGGTAAACTATGGACCAAAGTTTTGGGTAAAGTAGTTTTTATGGCAGTTTAAGTTTTTTTTTTTTTTTAAGTCCTCTTTAACCATTTTTTTTTCTTTTCACTTAATTCACCTTCCATTCTTTAACCATTTTTTTCCTTTAATTTTAAATGAGTTTTTAATGTTCACATTGTTGTTAAAACTGGCTGTTTCAATTGACCTTAGATTAATGATAATATAATACTGAGCCCTATCTCAACAGCAGTAATCTAGTAACTGTAGTTTACAAGCAGGTAGAAAAGAAAATATTTAATAAACTCTACATTTTAACTCTAGAGCGGCAGGTTGATCATTTGAGTTCTGAATTTTTTTGATGTAATTTGTCAGCTTAAACATGTATATAAGAACAGAACATAATATGTGAAGAAGAGTTGGAGTCTTAGAAAACCTGGCATCTCTTTAAACATTTTCATAGATAGTACATTTATTTTTTGAGACAGGGTCTCACTTTGTTGCCCAGGCTAGAGTGAGTGCTGTGGTGTCAGCCTAGCTCACAGCAACCTCAAACTCCTGGGCTCAAGCAATCCTACTGCCTCAGCCTCCCTAGTAGCTGGGACTACAGGCATGCGTCACCATGCCTGGCTAATTTTTTCTATATATATTAGTCGGCCAATTAATTTCTTTCTATTTATAGTAGAGATGGGGTGTTGCTCTTGCTCAGGCTGGTTTTGAACTCCTGACCTTGAGCAATCCGTCCACCTCAGCCTCCCAGAGTGCTAGGATTACAGGTGTGAGCCACCACGCCCAGCCAGATAGTACATTTATATGTCACATACTGATATAAATACTCAATACAAAGAGAAATTTAAGAGGTTTCAAACACAAGCCTAGGAACACCACATCAGACAAACAGAGTATTTCTAAACAAATTTCTACAGAGGGAGACTGGAGAGTTTTATTTATTTATTTTTTATTTATTTTTATTTTTTGAGACAGAGTCTCACTCTGTTGCCCGGGTTAGAGTGCCGTGGCATCAGCCTAGCTCACAGCAACCTCAAACTCCTGGGCTCAAACGATCCTTCTGCTTCAGCCTCCCGAGTAGCTGGGACTACAGGCATGCGCCGCCATGCCCGGCTGATTATTTATATATATATATTTTTAGTTGGCTAATTAATTTCTTTCTATTTTTAGTAGAGGTGGGGTCTCGCTCTTGCTTAGGCTGGTCTCAAACTCCTGAGCTCAAACGATTCACTCACCTTGGCCTCCCAGAGTGCTAGGATTACAGGCGTGAGCCACCGTGCCCGGCCTCCTTTCTGGTTTTTCCATTCCTTATTCCACCCTTATCCAAAAATTGTAGAGTATTTTGCATCCTATTAAGTTCTCTTTCCCAGAATTCATTGGACACCTAAAGCTCATATCTTTTGTGATTGGATACAGACCATAGAATGCCAGAACTGGAGGAATTACTACTGCTATTACTAGTATGTGTAAGTCTCAGCTCACACTTATCTGGTGCTTCCATGTGCCAGGCACTGTTTTTATAATTATCTCCAGTTTACACGTGAGAAGGCCAAGGCATAAGAGATTAACTAATTTGCCCAAGGAATTTTATATATAATCTAGTCCAACTCTCTTATATAAAAACTGAGGAAACCAAGGCCCAGAGATATTAATGACTTACCCAGTAACACCAAGTGTAGTAATTGGCTAGGGCTGCCTTAACAAAGTGAGGCAAATTGGGTGACTTAAAGCAACAGAAGTATATCATTTCCCAGGTCTGGAGGCAAGATGTCTGATCAAAGTGTTGGCAGGGCTGTGTTTCCTCTGAAGCCTGAAGGAAAGAATCCTTCCTTGTCTCTTCTCACCATCAGGTGGTTTGTTGGCTGTCTTTGGCATGCCTTGAGTTAGAGCTTCATCACTCCAATCTCTGTCTTCATCACCACAAGGCATTCTTTCTGTGTGTCTCTGTGCTCACATGGCCGTCTTCTTACAGAGTTACTACTTATATTGGATTAGGAGCCTAGTTCAGTATGACTTCATGTTAACGAATTACATCTGTGATGATACTATTTCCAAATAAGATCACAGTCTGAGATGCTGGGGGTTAGGACTTTAACATATTCTTTTTTTTTTTTTTTTTTTTTTTTGAGACAGAGTCTCGCTTTGTTGCCCAGGTTAGAGTGAGTGCCGTGGCGTCAGCCTAGCTCACAGCAACCTCAAACTCCTGGGCTCAAGCGATCCTCCTGCCTCAGCCTCCCAAGTAGCTGGGACTACAGGCATGCGCCACCATGCCCGGCTAATTTTTATATATATATATTAGTTGGCCAATTAATTTCTTTCTATTTTTTTATAGTAGAGACGGGGTCTCGCTCAGGCTGGTTTCAAACTCCTGACCTTGAGCAATCCGCCCGCCTCGGCCTCCCAGAGTGCTAGGATTACAGGCGTGAGCCACCGCGCCCGGCCGACTTTAACATATTCTTT
>VSMD01007120.1:0-85450 GCA_008750895.1 Mirza zaza | reverse complement strand
GTATGAGTAATTCTAAAACAAATAAATACTACTTGTCTTCATTTTGTCGATGGCTAAATTAAGCCATTTAATTTTAAAGGCATCATATCTAGTAATTTTTAAAATCAGCTTATCTTAGTATTTTTATATGTATATAGTGCTATGTGGTAGTAAACTGGAATTTATGTATCATCCTACTACATAATACCACATAATAGTAGTAACAACAACAAAGCAATAATATCTAACATTATGGGGCAATAGCCATATTGACTCATTCAGTCTTCATTCACAGTAACCGGTGTCAGAAACTATTATTGGCCCCATTTTTCCAGTTAAGAAATTGAGACTCAGAGAGACGAGATCACACAAGTTAGTAAATGACTAAGCCAAGGCCCAGCCTGGATCTGACTTCAAAGTAGAAGTTCTTAAACTTGATACTACCAGCCTGGCCCAAACCCTTACATTTTTAATATGACAAGACTCTGGTGATGGTTATCGTGAAGTTTCTTCTATTCTATAATTATTTCTAAAATGTGCATATTATATAATTCACATCCCATTAGGAAAGCAAAAAATCTTTGTCAAAGCAAAGAGTCATATATGTTTATATAAGAGATGATGATTATGTCTTGATTGCCATTATTCCAACTCTTCCTTCAGAAAAGAACATGGAGAAATATCCTTTTTAATCCACTGAAAAATATTGTTACAATTAAAATAAATCTTATTACTCCAACAGTTAATGTTTAAACTAAAGAATTAAAAAAATCCCCAATTGGCATACCCTAATATTCTGCTTATTTTGTTTTATGGTAAATGAGGGAGGCAGACCGAGAGTGAGATATAAGATAGCCAATAAAAATGCCTAAATAATGAGAGTGTAAACAAGAGTATTTAAGTGTCTCTAAAAGAATGTATGAAGAAGCCTGATTAGTTGATATTAAAACAAATTAAATGTAAGTTAGTTCAGAAGAAAGCCTGAGCTTTGGAATCCACAGACCTGGATTTGAATACCAGCCCTACCACTTCTGTGACCTTGAGCCAGTTAACTGCCCTCTTTGGAATTCAATTGCCTCATTTACCAAATGGGAGAGCAGTGCTTACTTCATAGGATGGTTTTAACTATTAAGTAAAACAATGCCAACAATGTGTTTAGTACAGTGCCTAGTACAGACTTGGTTATTATAACAGCAGTACTAAAATAGCAATGGAGAAAGGGAAGGATGATAAAAGGCCTGGAAGGGGGCAGAAATTAATTTCTTCAGATACTATGGTTGTGGGTGTTCAAGAATTGATAAAATCTCCCTGCAAAGTTTGGAGAGGCATGGGGTTGCTACCTATTTTCCCAAATAAAGACATGAAGGAGAAGGAGAAGGAAAAACCAACCAGTAATTATTATATGACCATCATTTCATAAATGAGAGGAGAGTACAACAGCAAAAAAGAAAAAGAAATCTTAGAAATGGTGTAATAACATAATAAAAGTCCATCTTCTCATAAAAGGTAGGGTGAGATTTTACATTGATAACATTTCATTTGCCCACCTCTGAATACATGTCAGTATTTATGTGTATATAAATATATGTATATGTATTATGTCTGTCAACTGGCATTTGAGAAACATTGGTCTACAATGCCAGTCAGTTCAGAGAAACATACCAGATTATTTTTAAATGAACATTATAGAACAGGACTATGGATTGACTTTTTCCATGGCATCAGCCCAAAATAGCTCTACTTTTGTTTCCTAAAATATTAATTTGTAATATCTATATGAAAATGCTCCAATCCACTTCTTTCCTTGAAGTTAATACAATGTAAACATTAACAGTGGTAGCATTTTGTTTTATGGTTTTTAATTATGACTTTAATTATGATTCAATCAAAACTAGAAGGTTTTGTGCTGGGCGTGGTGATTTACACCTGTGATCCTAGCACTTTGGGAGGCTGAGGTGGGAGGATGACTTAAGGCCAGAAGTTGAAGACCAGCCTGGGCAACATAGCAAGAGAGACCTCCATCTCTACAAAAAATCGAAAAATTAGCTGGGCATGGTGGTGCACACCTGTAGTCCTAGCTACTCAGGAGGCTAAATCAGGAGGATCACTTGAGCCCAGGTGTCCAAGGTTACAGTGAACTGTGATCATACCACTGCACTGCAGAGCAAGACCCTACCTCTAAAAAAAAATTTTAAAAAAACCTAGAAGGTGTTGATTTCAATATGATTGTATATATTAACTTTCATTTTTCTTGGAAACTTTTTACATTATCATTCTATGAAAAGGATAAATTATCTGAATATAATTTGCCAGGTGATGGTTGGTTTTTTTATTACGATTATAATTCTACTACTTAAATATTTATTGAGTGCCAGTTATGTAGACTGCTCAGGTGAAAATAGTCTATTTTCATATCCTCTAGGTCTATAAACAGTAGAGTTTTGTTCCTCACCTGAAGCAGGTTCATCTTATTAATATGATTATTTCTCAATTTTAAAGTAAATATTAAATTTTGTTTTAAAAATTATCCTTATTTTAGCTACCTGTCTATATCCATCTTATCTATCAGTCTTTTGACCAATTTGTCTATTTATCAAGCCAAGGTGTTTAACCTGAAGTGTTTTGATATTCTCTCCCTTATATCGCCTTCATGAAAGGTTTTAAAAATAGCTTTCCAAAGATAATCTCATTATTTCCCCCAAAGGAATCTCATTATTACCCCAAAGTATGTAAGATTTCATTTTCCACACAAAAACAAGCATGTCCTCCTCAGAACATCCTGTACTTTACTTGTAGTCCCTTCCAAAACCTGCATTTATTTCTTTTTGATGTATTTTTTTGTCCTGAATCTTCTGAAAAGGAGAGATGTCCCTGTTTCATGCCCTTGTGATCATTTGAAATATCACAGAATATTTTTATCTTCAGTCTTTGGTCAGTTACAAGCTTGTCTCAGTCTTAGGGATTTTTAAAAAATTACTTTCTACTTTAAAAATATATTATATGATGGCAGTTGTGGATATATAAATCTACATATGATAAAATTGCATAGAACTAAACATATACGCCCACATGCCCACTCTACAGAATTAAACCCACTTCTTCCACAAAGTTGTTGTTTACTTAGCTTAAAACATTGAAATCATAAGTTATTTTTTACTTACTATTTGGCCCCATCTTCTCATGAAAGATCAATCTTAAGTTTCATGGTAGGCCAAGGAAATCTGACTCTTTCTTATACCTGGCTCCTCTGGCTCTGGGACTGCAAGTTGTTTATTCTGTGCATCAGTTTTTGGCATTTACTATAAGAACTTAACCTTTTCTGTTTCACAGAAGAGCTATGAGAGTTAATTGAATTGATACCACAGGGAAGCAATATTTAATCAAAATTCAGAAAATAGATGAAAACTTCATTCTCAGTAAATGAATACCTCAACACATAGCAGAAGGTTCAAGTTTGCATTTAATAATATTGACATACTGCTATTGTGTATGTTGTCATTTCACAATTGTCTTAATATCTGATTATTTACAAATTCTAAATGTTAATCTTTTTACAGTGACTTTGCTCACTTTTAAAAGCATAAATACTCCATATTTTATTATAAAGATGCTATTATGTATGTCAATAGTAACAACTAATATTTCTATGGGAAATACAAAATATAAAAACTAACTCTGAACAGTTTCTATTTATTGCCTTATAATGCTGTAATCTAGTTTTGTCACCAAGTAAGTTGGAAAAACTGAGCTCCAATAAAGATAACTAACTTGTCCAATATTTCTCACCAACTGGCCCCTTCCCGTAGAACCAACAGAAATATATTCTAACCCAGGACTAATGTTGTTTTTTTTATTAGAAGAAACAACTATTTCCTGCTTTTAAAAAGTCATCACTATTGAATTCGAAAGGAAATGAATACATCCAAACCAAAGGAAAGGGCAATGCTCTCAGAAGACCAATTAAATACAAAAATTCCTCATCAGATGGTTAATTTGAAAAGTTAGAGGAACACTGTCCTGGAGACAAATGTAAAGTATACTACAGGAGTCTCTGAAATGGCACTATTTGAACCAAAATAAACTTTCATGACTATATATCAGAAAGGAGACACCCATTTGGAAGTATAAACTTCTTTTCAATACCAAAACCTTGTTTAAAGAAAAGTAAAGTTGGCTAGTTAGAGGAACTAATTAGTGCAGTGATTAATCTGACTGTGTTTTTCAAATCCTGCCTATCTCCTTAGTTGGATGTCATTTTCAACAATGTGAAATATTTGACCTCCTTTCATGCCTCTGATGCTTCTTTTATGAAAGATAGGCAATAGTAATATTTGTTTCACAGTAGTAAATGACATAAGAACTTAAAGTATTTAACACAATACACAAATGTTAATGAATACCCAAAATTTATTGTGTAGAATTAGGTGACTTTGAGGAATGAACTCTGTTCATTATTTTCTTTGGTTATTGCAGTTCAAAGTATTATGAAAAGCAGAGTAGCTTTTCTCATTCTAATAAGTATATTTCTCAGTAAAATAAAATCTGACACTTTTCATATTTTTGAGATCACAGATGTTCTTTCTTCTGATGAGTAAATATTGTGGAATGCTATAGTGGAAATGTCTTCCAAGTATATTTGGTTCAGCAGTTGTTCACCATTCATAGTTTTATTATAGTCTTTTATTGTGTGGAATTTCATGCATTATAATAGTGTGTGATATGTTAATTGAAAATATTTAGCTTGTGGAATAGAGTTTTGCCAAATCCATTCTTTCGTTAAGCATAAATACATATAAAATAGATGCCTCTCCCTGAAGAATTTGAAGTTATAGCATGCTGTTTTCATTTTAGATCATAGCAGAACTTCAGACAACCATTTCCTCTCTGAAAGAGGAGAACAGCCGGCAGCAGCTTGCTGCAGAAAGGCGGCTCCAGGATGTTGTACAAAAGTTTGAAGATGAGAAGCAGCAGCTGATTAGAGATAATGACCGAGCAATCAAGGTAATCTGAAGACTTCAGTAACCAGTGGTACCAGCTGCTTTAATGTAATTAAAAGGAGGGCTGAAATCCCAGCAGTGGGCAGATGAATGCAGGTATCTGGCTTGTTCACACAGCCTGCAGTAATTCCATTCACTGGACTCTACCTTTGATGTATCCAGTGACTCAGGCTGACTTCCCTCTAAGAGATCGCATGCCAGCATAAAAAGTCATTTTTGGCAAGCCCAATCCATTCACATTGAACAAATATTTGAAAAATACCCTGTCCTTTCTCTTGAGAACCACTTTGGAATTGTCTCTTGAAATTAGAATGACTGTTTTAGCCCAGTACTGCTGGCTGTTAAATTCAGAAGTCAGCTTCCAATTTGCATTCTATTCTTTGCCCACATCCTTTCATTATGTATTTGCATAATGGGAAAAAACCTATTGGAGGTTTGGAATGCCAACCATTTGATGTGCTTTGACACAGTACAGGGTAGATGCGTTGCTGCTGAGAACCTAGGTTGTTTCCAAATGACTTCAGAGAATCACACCTTTAATAGCAACAGAAAATTCCCTGGACCCTAATTCTTTAGGTGATAGGCAGTTAGGTCTCAAAGTAGTTTTTTCTTGGCTTTATAGCAGTGAGTGTTATTGTTAAGTGTCTACATCATGCTGTGTTTAATCTATGAGGATAAGCATCTGGAAACCTTTATAAATAAGGCTTAAAAGAGAACAAAAATTTCTTTTAAGAATTCACAGCAAAGGATTATTTTTCAGTGACTTTACTTTGTTATAACAATACTTAAAACGTGTAGAGTAATCATACAAAGCAAAGAAAAAGAAAAGAAAAATTGGGGTTTTATAGCTGCTTTTTTCTGCCTAACCTCTCCATCTTCCTTTTCTATCACCTATTGTGGACAGTCTGTGTAATTTAGGAAAAAGTTAGCATGAATGTAAGTTGCTTTTTTATATGGTCCGTTTAAGCCTGAACAACACTAGATAGAATAAAAAGCCTTAAGGGATGGATGAAACCTCAGAGGCCACTATATCCAGCCTCCTCACTTTACTGATGAGGACTTATTTTTTTGTTAATGACATTTCCCCTATATATTTCCACCTGTGACCTTTTTCTCCCAATGTATGTTATGAGACCAAAAAAAAAGATGTTTCTTTTTCATATTCTGGTAATTTAAAAACATCTTTCAAGTTTTGTTCATTTACAAATACACAGGAAGTACCCCATTGATCTGTATAACAGTTTTACTTTGTATGAACTGCATACTTTGTTTCCATTGTTTTAGTTGTATAAAATTTTCATTTTAGGTGAATTTATTTTCCACTTTTAGATCCAAATGCCAAGTGGTAGGTAATTTCCAAATTTTAAATAAGTAATTAAATCCCAAAATAAGCAAAAAGGAAAAGCATAAATTACTCCTAACAACATAGTTTTAGTATTATTTCTTGAAGATTAAAAAATATCTTGAAAGAATTATAATTAGTATAATTACATATTTTAAATTATTTATTCTTATACTTCTAATTCATTTACCTATTAAAAGGGAAAAAACATTCTGATCTCAATTGCAAACAAAGCCCCAAATCACAAAGACTGAATTTAAAAGATGGCAGTTTAAATGTATATAACATATATACAAAACATATGTACCATATGTTACCTGAAAATAAAGAATTGAAATTACAATATAAGTAAGATATAGTTCAGCTTTGATTCACTTACTTAGATTATGTGTAAAGTGAATGACTTTGACTTTTTTTTTTTACTAACCACATTTGGGTTGCCAAGATAATTGATTCATTAGCATTCATTGCCTTGGTTCTTTTTTTTTTCAGACTATGTCACAAAAAACAATAAGAATAATAGCTGATATTTAGTCAACACGTACTATGTGCCAGGCTCTCTGCCAAACATTTTCATATATCTCATGTTCCATTGTCTCACTTAAGCCTTATGATAATCTTTATGAGGAAGGTATTTCTATCATCCCCGTATTACGAATAGGGAAACTGGGGCTCTGAGGTTAAATAACCAGCCCAAGATGCTACTATAAACAAGTGGCAGAATCAGGTTCAAGACACAGTCTGTCTTACTTGAGAGTCTCAAACAGTAACTATTATACCTTATCCATCCTCCTACATTCTATGAATATGAGTCAAATGGCCAAGTGCAAAAATGAACCTGGATATTCTCACTCACCTCTCTGTTTTCCTGAAAGATGTAGTATTTTTGTAACAGTTGTTTGCTTTGGATATTCTAATTATATTTGAGT
Source organism: Mirza zaza (assembly GCA_008750895.1). Lineage (NCBI taxonomy): Eukaryota > Metazoa > Chordata > Mammalia > Primates > Cheirogaleidae > Mirza > Mirza zaza. The sequence continues at coordinate 78,203 of VSMD01007120.1, read as the reverse complement.
GTTTTATACATATAGATAGATACATGGATAGATATTGATACTCAGTGGCACAGTCACCACAAGGCTTGAGTTTTTGAAACCAAATATATTTGTGTGCAGATATATTCAATAGTGCTGTAAAAACAGTGTGCATGCTAATTGTGAAACTCATTACACCCTACTTCCAGGTTGATAATGAATTGAGCTCTCTCAAGCTGGTGATCAAAAATGGAGATGGAGAGTAAACCCTAGTACTCATTCTTTCAAAGCTTACGATTATGTTTCCATGGATAAATAGCACGTTTCATTTAGTAATTCTCTAGAGAAAATTTGAGGTATAAAGTAGGCTACTGAAATCCACTTAAAAGACCACCAGTCTGGTACAGTGTAACTTGATAAAACATTTCTGGAGGATAATTTGGCAATAGCTATCATTATTAAATTGCCTGAGAGACACACCTAGTCTTTGACCCATTTTTCAGAATTTGCCCTAAGGTGGCAATTAAGAGTTGCACTAAGCTTTAGCTAGTCAAAAAAACAAAAAAAAAGGTTGTTCTAGCTTTCATTCATTTAGTCAGTAACTATTTCTTGAGCTCCTATTATGTTCCAGGCACCTGCAATACCAGCATTTTCAATCTCCTTATTGTTCACCAGAGAAAATAGACTGAAAACTATGTACTATTGAAAATGGTGTTGAAGAAGGGTATTTAAGGATATTGAAAATGTTCACAAGATATTTTTCCATGAAAATGCAGGTTACAAAACATATACATATGAGCTTATTTTTGCAAATAAAGTACATATCAAGAGAAAAAAGACTGCAATCATATATCAAAATTTTACTAGTAGATATCTCTGAGTGGCGAAATTTGTTATTTTTCTTATTTTATCTGTTATTTTTCTTATTTTATCTGTATTTTTCTTATTTTATCTGTATTTAAACATCACTTTTTGCAATAACAAACAATAATAAGTGTTTGATAAAAAAGGAAGAGCTACCAGCCTGAAGAAATCCAGTGGACATTATGGGAATAGTAGTAGTAGTAGCTGAGACTAATAGAGACATGATCCTGCTATCCAAGAAACAGCAGATAAAGTAAGGTCTTTCACAGCACAGAATTCCTTTAGTGTAAAATGAGTTATAGAAATAAACTAATTAAGTGGCTCACACCTATAATCCTAGCATTCTGGGAGGCCAAGGTAGAAGGATCACTAAAGGTCAGGAGTTTGAGACCAGCCTGAAAAAAGAGCAAGACCCTGTCTCTACAAAAAAAAAGAAAGAAATTATCTGGATAACTAATAATATATATAGGGAAAAAAATAGCGGGGTATGGTGGCACATGCCTGTAGTCCCAGCTATTCAGAAGGCTGAGGCAGAAGGATCGCTTGAGCCCAGGAGTTTGAGGTTGCTGTGAGCTAGGCTGACACCACGGCACTCTAGCCTGGGCAACAGAGTGAGACTGTGTCTCAAAACAAACAAACAAATAAACAAAAAACAATTTATAAGAATATATCTGTTATACCGTGATCGCTTAAAAATATTGAGTAAAAAAATCTTTATCATTTATTTACTGCTTTAGTTCACTCTTTACATTATAAGCACCCCAGAACTTAGGGTTATATGCCCATAATTCTTTCAATCAGGAACTTGGTCAGGAATCAGCTAGGTGGTTCTTCTGCTTAATGTGTGGCATTGGCTGGGGTTCCTCATGGGGTTACATTCAGCAGGAAGCTTGACCAGAGCTGGAATGTCTGAGGTGGTTCCAGGCCCTCTCTATATGGCCTTTCTCTCTTACAGAATAGTCAGACTTTTCACACAGCAGCTAGGATGAAAGAGAGAGCATTGAAAGAGGTGAAGGCAGAACCCGCAATTTGTTAAGGCTTGCCCTAGGAAGATTCACAGTGTCATTTCCACCACATTCTGTTGGTCAAGATAGATCACAAGGCCAACCCAGAAACAAGGGGAGGGAAAGTAGATTCCACCTCTCAATGGGAGGATTAACTAGGATAATGAGAGATTTTGAGACCACCTTAAATTCATCATAGCAGTCTGTACTAGAGGTCCAGTTTTCAGCTCTCATTTATTCCTCAGTTCTACAAAATAGTACAAAGAAAAAAATATCTATATTCCTACCACCAAGAATCGATGGTAATTAACATCATGGCATATTTGCATCCTTTTTTTAAAAAAGAAAATCTACTCTATCATTTTTATAAAAATGGAAAATGGCATATGCTCATTATAAATAAGTCAAAATGCAAGGGGGAAAATGCTAAAAGTGTTTAAAATCACCCCAAATCCCATCACCCAGAAACAACCATCATAAATTAGGTGAAAATAATTTCAGATATCATCCTCCATGTAAAGGAAAAAACAAAGGAAAGCCAAATGGACTTATGAAAGGAATACTGCTCTAGATTCTGTTTTTTGTTTGTTTTAGGAAAATCTTTGATTCTACTGTCATTTAACAGGTGGAAGAAACTAGAGTAAAGCAGAAGAAATTGTTAAACTTTTGGATAGAATTTATTGATTTTTGTCTGAAAAATGTGTGCATTTGCAACCTCATACTTTCTTTTATAACCCTCACCACTTCCTCCAACCTTGGATAGTATTATTATTTTCACACTGTCCAGATTTATAATACTCACAATTTGCTTTTAATCATATCCTTTAATTCTCGTGCTATATTTAAATGGATGCAGTGGTTACACGAGGCCTTTTTCCATAGTGTCTCCATTCCCAAAATTTTTACCTTTGAGTTGTTTCTTAATTGGCTGGATGTTACTAATGATACTTTTTTCCCTGTGTTTTTTCATGATTATGAATGTCTGCTGGTTAACCTTTAAGTTTGAGTGACATGTCAGCTGAGCGTGGTATTCCTGTTCACATTTTCTTCCCATGGGTAGACATTGCATACCTAGCGTTTAGTATTGCCGTGAGAGGGCTGAGCAAGACTAAGCATTCCTCCACATAAATGATTTCCTGTTTCTGAGGGATTCCTGAAGAGGTCCTTGTATATCATTTTGGTTTAGCAAATTAACCAGGATAAATTTGGTTATTAACCAAGATCTGTCTAAATGTTCAGCATTCAATAGCAAACGCTTCTGAGGCACAGTGATTGTAAGTAACAATGTTTTGCAGTGTTTCTGCACCTTCTCTGGCCTGAGGGAAGGGAAACAATGGCCGGAGTAGAGGCAAACATGCAGTCTTGCAGGACTGACTGTTCTCTCTTTGAGATTTCGTCAAATGTATTTCAGGGTTCATACTACCTCAGTGGGAGGGCATATCCCTCCCGTTTTTGAATGATCCCAGTGTGTGTGTATCCATGAAGTCCCAAAACCATCACTTCCCCAGAAGTAGCCAGCCCTGATATTGTTTTCTCCCACATCCACACTTGTTTTCCTACCACATCCATCTCCACTACTCTCAGCCAGAAGAGGAAAAGCTGAAGCCACCACAGAGTTTTCTCCTTTCCAAATTTAGTGAGATTACTGAGACTTCTCAGAATTTTGTTGACTAATAACAAAATAATTATTTGGAGCACATTGGCAGGTTTTGCACTTGAGCCACTTTGCAACTTTCCAGTGTGCTCCAGGATCATGTTTATTTCCTTGACCATGGGTTTTTGATGGTTTATTATATTTGTCTACCTTACTACCCTATATCATTCTATTAGTGCATTTTTGCTATTTTTTACTCTTATTTACTCATTTCACTTGGTGTTGGGAGAGGGAAATTCAATATACTATTTGATCTTAGAATGTCTGTTTGAATTCTTTATGACATTTTACAAGAAACCTGTGTTGGTCAGCTATTACCACAATAATGCTGTGTAACAGTTTATAAAACTCAGTGACTTTTAATAACATTTATTTTTCTTAAAACATCTGTGGGTCCCTGGTGTGGCTTGACTTCAGGCTGTACATTGACTGGGTCTGACTCCAGACTTTAAATTGGGGTCAGGCCAGTTCTGCGTATCTGTAAAGTCTCTACTGGCTGTACTAGTAGCTACCTTCATGATGGATTACAGAAGTGCAAGAGGATGAATAGAAAAACATCCCTGCATCCTCACCCTCATTTCTATCCACATAGAAATGAGGCAGGAAAATTATATAGCCACTGTAGCAGGAGACTATGAACATCTGTGAATAATGATTTAATCTGCACATAATCAGTCTCTAAAAATTCCCTTAGCTCCATGGCAGCGCTTTCCCTTATCATCTCCCTTTCTGAAACCCTCTTTCCCCTTCGAATTTCTTGTCTCCTCTTCCTCTTTACTGCACTCAAATCACGCTATTACTCAGGGCCTCTGTTTTCTCTGTATACATTGTCCTGGGACAATCTTATCCCTTCATGCAAACTTATATACAAATGAATTTTGAATTTTCACCTCCACCCAAACTTTTTTTCTGCACTTTCAGGCTACATTTCTGACCACCACTGGACATTTCTATTTGGATGGTTCATCGGTTGCTCAAGCTAGACATATCACAAACTGAATTTATCTTCCTCTTGCTCTTCCCCTATCCCCAACCTGCCCTTCTTCTGGTATCGGTTATCTGAATTAAAGTACCACCATCATCCACCTAATCACTCATGTCAGATTCCTAGAAGTCCTCTTGAATTAATTCTTTCCTTCCCTTGCCTCTCATAGATCAATTCCTACGGTCAACTCCTAAATATCTCCAAACTTATAGTCTACTCCCCAATCACTAGTTCCCACCCTCTTAATCGAACTTCATTATCTTTCATCTTGGCTAGTGCAATCCCTCCTATCAAGAATCACTGCCAATAACTTGACCGTCTCAAATCTATCCCTCACACTGTTGAGAAGGGGACTTTTCTAAACCACAAATATGAGCATGTTGTTCTTACTTAAATCGATGGCTTTCAATTGCCTACAGCTGTGGTCCCCAACAAACTGGGCCACACAGCAGGAGCTGAGGCAGTCAGGTGAGTGAAGCTTCATCTCTATTTACAGCTGCTTTCCATCACTCACATCAGCACCTGAGCTCCTGTCAGATCAGTGGCAGCATTAGATTCTTATAGGAGCGTAAACTCTACTGTAAACTACACGTGCAAGGGGTCTAGGTTGCGTACTCCGTATAAGAATCTAGTGCCTGGTGATCTGAGGTGGAGCTGAGGGGGTGATGCTAGCTAGCTCTGGGTAGCGGCTGCAAATACAGATTATCATTAGCAGAGAGGTTGCATTATGGTGAGTTGTATAATTATTTCATTATATATTACAGTGTAATAATAATAGAAATAAAGTGCACAATAAATGTAATGTACTTGAATTGTCCCAAAACCACCTCTCCCAATACATGGAAAAATTGTCTTCCACAAAACCAGTCCCTGGTGCCAAAAAGGTTGGGGACCACTGGCCTACAGGGCAAAACTATATTGTCAGCATAGCATACAAAACACTTTCTGATCGAAACCAGCAGTTCTCAAGGTGTCATCCTCAGACTCTTGTGGGTCCCTGAGACCTTTACAAGGGCTCCAGAAAGTCAAAACTATTTTTACAATAACACAAAGACATCACTTGCCTTTTTCACTGTATTGACATTTGCATAGTTGGTGTAAAAGCAATGGTGGGTAAAACTGCTGGCACTTTTGTATGAGCAAGGCATTATTGACATTAAACCATACTAGTAGTCATTATTTTATTCATCCTCACATACTTGTGGTTAAAAAAATAAAAACCCAAAGTGATAAAATCTACAGACAGTTCCTGACTTCCAATGGTTTGACATACATTTTTTTTTTTTTTTACTTTACCATGGGTTTATCATGGTATTAAGCACATTGTCAACATGATATTTTCAATTTAAAATGAGTTTATTGGGATGTAACCCCATCCTAAGTTGAGGAGCATCTGTATTAATTTTATTAAATTTCAAACCTTGAGGACACACCTGTTTTAATATTAATAAGGAAGTACACATAAAGCATGTCTGCTGCATACTGAAGTAGGATGAATGTCTTAAGGTAAAGCAGTTCTGCATTTGAGTGTGAGCTGAACTCTAGTCACTCTGGAAGTACAATTGACAGGCAACCTATGCTTATTCAGACTTGAGTGTTTAGCAGACATTTTCCTGAAAATGAATGAAGTGAGCTTGACACTTCAAGGATAACAACTGACGCTATTGTTGCTAATGATAAAATTTGAAGTTTCAAGCAAAAATTAGAATTTTGGAAAACTAGTACCACCGCTGTGAGCTTGACAGCTTCCCAATATTTAAAGACTTTTCTGATGAGATCAGGGGTATTAATAGTGATAAGAATAGGAAGAAGGGGGGGGCGGGGAAGAGAGTGAAGTGTATCAACATTTGGAAGATTTGTATAATTCACTGAACTGTATATTCCAAATGACCAATACCCGAAGTTACAAAACCATTCATGGGTAAAAAATCAATTCAAAGTACAAAAGAGACCAATGGATTTTAATGTAATAGTATGAAAAGTTCACTGAGAGAGTTTCAGATTCCTCATTCCAATAACTTCTAAGAAATTACCACTTGTCAAGTTTTGGTGTAGTAACAAAGAATATCCCCAATCATCTAAAAAGCCTCCTAAAAGACTCCTTGCTTTTCTGTGTATCTGTGTGAGACTAGATTTTCTTGCTGCACTTCAATCAAAGCAACATTTTGCAAGAAATTGAATGCAGAAGCAGATGTAAGAATCCAGAATCCTTCTATTGAATCAGACATTAAAATGATTTGTAAAAATATAAAACATAACCACCTATCTGACTAAATTTTTTTGCTTTGGAAAATAGTTATTTTTTATTAAAATTTTATATTTTTATTCACACATAGTGGTTTCATTACTGCTATTTTAAAATTAACTAAATGTTTTAAAATGTGTTAGTCTTAATTTCTTAATATGGCAAATATCAATAGATAAAACCCACATAAACAAAACCTCTGTGGGGTTGTCAATTTTTAAAGGTGAAAAGTTCCCCAAAACTTTGAGAACCACTTGTCTAGGTGTCCCCCATCTCCACCTCATCAAATGCCAGCCCTCAACAAAGATGCCATGCTCTCTGTGATCCCGTGCCTCCATGTGAAATGTCCATGAGGGCTGTGTAAATGTCCTTTTCCTGTAAGACTTAAATGTCATCTTCTCTGTGAAGTGTCAGAGTGAGAAGCTCATGCCATCCTTATTCATTCCTGTAATGATGTTTTTGCTGCATTGTAATGCTGATCCACAGTCCCTTATCCAAATCCTTTGAGGTTGGATATGTTTTGCAAATCAGAATGTGCAGATTCTAGGAAGGTGATACAGTGCTTGTACTCTATCCCCAGTGGGGTCTAGGGCAACACAATATACTCAGACACATAAGTGAACAGCGAAGTATGAAAATTCTGAGATTTATAAATACCCTTATTACATCAGTCAATTTTTTTTCCCAAAGAAGTTAATTGCAACATTTTGAAAGGAATTTGTATTTTTCAGTGGAGTTTTAAATTTCAGTTCTGCAGATAGGACATTGTGGACCTGTATTTTAATTCTCTTCTCACCAACTTGAATCTAAGCTTTTTAAGAGCAAACACGTAGTACAATGTTTGTTTCCATGGGAGTGTTAAAAATATGCTGAATAAATAAATGATGTTACCTCATAAACCACAAAAGCCTCTGATAATTTATAATATCACTTTATTCTCATGTTATTTTATTTATGGCAGCAAGCTCATAAATATTTTATATTGGTATAGCAGATATAGGAAAAAAACTCAGGTCTTGTGGTAACAGCGATACATTTTACCTAATTAGGCAGATTCTAATAAAATACCCTATATCTTGTATATACAGGCATACTTCATTTTATTGCAGTTCACTTTGTTGCACTTTACAAATACTGCATTTATTTATAAATAGAAGGTTTGTGGCAACACCATATCAAACAAGTTTATAAGTGACATTTTTCCAACAGCATGTGCTTGTTTTTGTCTCTGTGTCACATTTTGTAAGTGTGAGCCTTGCAATTACATCAGACTTTTCCATTATTATTATATCTGTGATCTGTGATCAGTGATCTTTGATGTTACTATTGTAATTATTTGGGGCACCACAAACTGCACCTGTATAACATGGCAATTTTTAAAAAATTATTTCAAAAGATTTAGCTTTTTGTTTACATGGATGAATTGTACAGTGGTAAAGTCTGGGCTTTTAGTGTACCCATCACCTGAATAGTGTACACTGTACCCAATAAACTTTTCACCCCTCACCCCCATCTTTCCCTCCCTTGTTCTGAGTCCCCTGTAAGACTGTAAGCTTCATCGATAAATGTGTGTGTTCTGACTGCTACACTGACTGGCCATTTTTCCATATCTCTCCTTCTCATCTGGCCTCACTATTCCCTGAGATACAACAGTGTTGAAATTAGGACAATTAATAACCCTACAATGGCTTCTAAGGGTTTAAGAGAATGGGAAAATCAGACATCTCTAACTTTAAACCAAAAGCTGGAAATGGTTTAGTGAGTAAGGCATGTCAAAAAAAGAGATAGGCAGAAAGCTAGGGCAGTTAGCTAGGGCTAACCAGTTAGCCAAGTTGTGAATGCAAAGGAAAAGTTATTGAAGGAAATTAAAAGTGCTATTCCAAGGCCAATGCAGGAAGATCACTTGAGCTCAGGAGTTTGAGACCAGCCTGAGCAAGAGTGAGACCCTGTCTCTACAAAAAAAATAGAAAAATTAGCCAGACATGGTGGTGTGCACCTGTAGTCCCAGCTACTTGGAAGGCTGAGACAGGAGGATCACTTGATCCCCGGAGTTTGAGGTTTCAGTGAGCTATGATAATGCCACTGCATTCTAGCCAGGGCAACAGAGCAAGACTCTGCCTCAAAAAAAAAAGTGTTATTCCAGTGAACACACAAATGATAAGAAAGCAAAACAGCTTTATTGCTGAGATGAAGAAAGTTTGAGTGATCTGGATAGAAAATCAAACCACAACATTCTTCTAAGCCAAAACCTAATCCAGAGGATGGCCTAACTCTGTTCAATAAAGGCTGAGGGAAATGAAGGGCTGCAGAAGAAAAGTTCGAAGCTGGCAGAGGTTTGTTCACGAGGTTTAAGGAAAGAAGCCACGTAAAAGTACAAGGTGAATCAACAAATGCTGATGGAAAAGTTAAGATCTAGTTAAGATCATTGATGAAGGTGGTTACCCTAAGCAACAGATTTTTAAGGTAGGCAAAATAGCCTTCTATTGGAAGAAGATTCCATCTAGGGTTTTTATAGCTGGAGAGAAGTCAAAGCTTCAAAGGACGGGTTGACTCTCCTGTTAGGGGCTAATGGAGCTGGTGACTTGAAGATAAAACCAATGCTTATTTATCATCCAAAAATCCTAGGCCCCTTAAGAATCATGCTAAATCTGTTCTGCCTGTGCTCTATAAATAGAACAACAAAGCCTGGATGACATCACACGTCACATGTGTTTACAGCCTGGTTTACTGAATAATTTAAGCCAACTGTTGAGACCTACTGCTCAGAAAAAAAGATTTCTTTCAAAATATCAGTACTTACTGACAATGCAACTGGTCACCCAAGAGCTTTAATGGAGATGTACAAGGAGATTATTGTTTTTATGCTTGCTAACAGAACATCCATTCTGCAGCTCATGAATCAAGGAGTAATTTTGAATTTTGAGTATTATTATTTAAGGAATACATTTTATAAGGCCATAGCTATCATATATAGTGATTCGTCTACATTACTAATTGGGCAAAGTAAATTGAAAACCTTCTGGAAAGGATTCCTCATTCTAGATGCCATTAAGACATTCGTGATTCATGGGAAGAGGTCAAAGTATCAACATTAACAGGAGTTGGGAAGATGGTGATTCCAACAAACATAGATGACTTTAAGGATTCAAGACTTTAAGGATTCAATGGAGGTAGTAACCGCAGATGTGGTAGAAATAGCAAGAGAACTAGAAGTAGAAGTGGAGCCTGAAGATTTGACTAAATTGCTGCAATCTCATGAACAAACTTGAATGGATAAGGAGTTGCTTCTTATGGATGAGCAAAGAAAGTGGGTTCTTGAGATGGAATCTACTGGTGGGTATGTTATGAACATTGTTGAAATGACAACAAAGGATTTAGAATATCCCATAAACTTGGTTTATAAACCAGCAGCAGGTTTTGAGAGGATTGACTCACATTTTGATAGAAGTTCTACTGTGGGTAAAATGCTATCAAACAGTATCACATGCTACAGAGAAAACTTTTGTGGAAGAATCAATCGATGTGGCAAAATTAATTTTTGTCTTGTTTTAAGAAATTTCCACAGCCACCTCAACCTTAAGCAACCACAACCCTGATCAGTCAGCAGCCATCAACATCAAGGCAAGACATTCCACCAGCAAAACAATTACAACTCTCTAGCGGCCCAGATGATTGTTACCATTTTATCAATAAAACATTTTTAAAATAAGGTATATATGTTGTTTCTTTTAAACATACTACTATTGTACACTTAATAGACTACAGTATAGTATAAATGTAACTTTTATATGTACTGGAAAACCAAAAAAAATGTGTAACTCTCTTTATGGTGATATTAGCTTTATTGTGGTGGTCTGGAACTGAACCTGAGGTATGCCTGTATTATCTGAGAGCATAATTTGTATACTCCCGGGGAAGTGCCCACAAAAGGCTCTACACCAAAGCCAAGCTATCTGAATGTGAGTTAGCACTATCCACTGAGCTCACAGAAGTTCATTTGGGGAAATGTTAGAAATAGTTCTATAGAGAGACTGTAGAACATTCTTTTGGCATTGCTACACCACCAGGGCTAAGTTCTTTCTTTGAAGCTAGTGTATTGAAAGTTCCTCACTGTGAAGCCAGATGTCCAAGCAGAGATTTCATATCAAGGAGAAACGTTGTAAAATTTTTGCTTGCAGGCATAGAAAAGAGATTTTAAAGCATTGATGCTTCTCTCCCTTAACCACTGACTGGAGTTCACGAGAAAAGGTCGGCTGCCAGTAGGACATCTAGAAATCTGGTCTGTGTTACCAAAAGGGCTTGTGGGAGGGAGGGGGAATATTTCATAAGATTGGGTAATTCTCACTGTGCTAAAAGCTTACAGGAATCAATTTCCCAAAGAATAAAATTACAAACCTCATTGTGAGGTTTTAGTAGCATTGAGAAACAGAAAGAAATCTCAATGCCTAGCATCAAATGGCTTTGTTTGGGACCTGTTTCATTATTTAATTCTTGTCTCCCCTGCATGCACGTCCTAAGGGCACAGAGGAAAGTGGCATTTTCTTTGTGCCCTCCTGAATTAGAATTAATAATGCTAAGAATAGAAATGTATTTGCCATCCCACCCAAGAAGGCTTGCCTGCTCACTCAGAAAGGAAGACAGAGCCATTCAGTCATAGTAGCATAAAGCATTTTATGCTACTATGCATAAAATAGCATAAGTGCCATTTTCCAGGAAGAATGCTCTGGAAGATAAGCTTGGATACAGTGTGGCAGCAAATTATGACCTTGCTTCCTAGAGCAAGGAGAAGCAATAACAATAAAGGAGCCCAGAAGAAATGAACCGTTCTCCCTCAAAAGTATTTCGTGCCATACCTTGCCACCAGCTCTCTCCTTTGCCAATTTTTTCTTATTTAAAAACTAGTCAAAAAGATTCTTTGCTCAGTGGACAAAATCCTTCAAAGACTAAAATATTTTTAGCCCCTGGAGTATTGCCTTATATGTACTAAAGAATCAATTAAGGTTTGATGAGAAAATATATGAATTTTTGAGTGAGAGAGTGACTGATTAAAAGAATGCAGGTGAAAACAGATTCCCCTTCACCAATGGCTAGGTCAGTTTTATTCTTTGGAAGTCACTAGGTGACTATATATGGTTAATTACAGTGTGGTCCAAAAATGAAGTACTTTGGTTAATCAACTGTTGGAATATATATTGATAATTTATGTTTTTTATATTTAAAAATCTATTATAACTATTTGGAAATTTTTAATCTTTAATAATTCTAAGCTATACCAGATAGTTCAAAGTTAGTAATGAGCATAATTATCACTGAAAAATATAAATGTAAGCCTCAACAACCACAATTATTGAATGATTACTATGTATATGCCACATACGTGTATATACAGTCATGTGCTACATACATAACATTTTGGTCAATGACAGACCACACATCTAACAGCGGTCCCATAAGACTGTAATGGAACAAATTATGAAAACTTCCTATCACCTAGTGACTTCTTAATGATCCTCACCCTGGGTAGGCCTAGGATAATGTGTGTGTTTTTGTTTTAGTTTTTAACAAAAAAAATTTTTTTTCAGTAAAAATTAAAAAAATTTTAATAGTCTAAAACTTATAGAATAAGGATATAAAGAAAGAAAATATTTTGTATAGCCATGCAATGTTTGTGTTTTAAACTGTTATTACAAGAGTCAAAAAGTTAAAACAATTTAAAGTTTATAAAGTAAATATGATACAGTAAGCTAAGGTTAATTTATTATTGAGGAGGGAAATTTTTTTATAAATTTAGTGTAGCCTAAGTGTAAAGTGTTAAAAGTCTACAGAAGTGTACAGTAATGTCCTAGGCTTTACATTCACTCACCACTCACTCACTGACTCACCCAGAGCAACTTCCACTCCTATAAGCTCCATTCATGGTAAGTGCCCCTATACAAGTGTACCGTTTTTTCTTTTCTACTGTATTTTTACTGTATCTTTGGTACAGTCTATCTATGTTTAGAAATACAAAAACTTACCATCGTGTTATACTTGCCTGCAGTATTCAGTACAGTGACCTGCTGTATAGGTTTGTAGCCTAAGAGCAATAGGCTATGTCATATAGCATAGGTATGTAGTGGGCTATCCCATCTAGATTTATGTAGGTATACTCTGTGATGTGCACACAATGACGGAGTTGCCTAATGACACATTTCTCAGAACACTATCCCCATGATTTACATACATGTGTATTCAGAAGCACTGAGTTATATAGAAAACTTGATAATGATCGATAAGTTAATTTTATTAAATAATTTTGTGATGTCTTGATTTAATTGCACAATTTCTCTTACAGAAGCTGGGTTTCTGTTCAATCTCTGATGACTTGACAAACCTCTCTTTCACCATTTATCAGTCTTAAAGTTTATATCTCTTCTCATGAACTATCACAATATTATATCTTGCTTCCCAGGATTTATTTGTAGAAGAATTAAACACTTTGGTCTTGTTTTACTAATCCTCAGCTTCGTCATTGATAACAGCAACATCCAGGTATACTCGTATAGTCAGGGGAATGTGTGCTTTAGCCAGCATGTACTGGCTTGAGCAAGCTGAATTTTTACATTGTCAGGAATTCTGCAATATGTACGCTATAGAAGTTGGTACATCTGCTACAAATTCTTATTTTTCACAAGCCAGTTTTTAAACATTTACCCAAGTACCATTACTACAACAGTTCCCTTCCCCTACTTTCTTGTTGAAACTGACTCCCAGTTCCCATGGTCATGGTTAAGCTCAACCTTTTCATCACAAGGGGTGTGTGGTTAGACAGGTGGATAGACCATATTCTATTATCCCTCTTGCAACTCTTTCTAGCCCAACCAACCTCTTGCTCTTTTTCTGATGTGTGTATAATTCAACTCTTCCATCCATTCTTTTAAAGTGCCTTTGCAATCCCAACATACTACAGAAAGTTTACAAAGTAACCTATTACTTCTCCAAATTCTATTCATCCTCTAACGCCAAGCAGTATTTGACTATATTGACAATAGTTTTTCTTCTAGAACAGGAGTTGTCAAACTTTTTCTATAAAGGGCCAGATAGTGAAAATGTTAAGCTGTGCAGGCCACACAGTCTCGGTTGCAACCCATTGTGGATGAAAGCAGCCAAAGACAGTATGTCAACAAATGTGCATGGCTATATTCCAATAAAACTTTATTTACTAAAACATGCTAGGTGCTGGATTTGGCCTGCTGGCTATAGTTTGCCAACCCTTGATCTAGAAACTCACTTTTCTCTTGGCTTACAGATTTATTTTACTTGTATCTTCTGCTGATCTCTCTTCCTCCTAGTGAATGGTCCTCAAGTCTATGTCTGGGCTTCGCTTCTCCTTTGCCTTTCCATGGTGAGCTCATCTCCTCTGTGACTTTAGATGTCACTTCTGCAGCGATGATCCTCCCAAACCCCAACCTGATTCCTAGTCAGGTTCTGTACCTTGCACTGCCTGAAAATCATCTTCTTTTGGAGATGCACTACTATTTCAAAGTCAGAAACTACAACATTGAATTATTATCTTCCCTTCTAAATTGGCTCTTCTTTGCAGTCTATCGGGCTTACCCCCAGTCTTTCTGTTTCCTGTTAGAAACTTTGAGTTCATCTTTGTTCTTTCTTTCCTTCATCCCAATTTATCTCAAGTCTATCTCCAGCATCCTTGAATGTATTTCTTATTCCTTTGATATGACCCTATTCAGAGCCCTTCTCAACTTGAGATTGATTTAAAACAGCCTCCTCTCAGTGGATGTCCCTGCCAAAAGTCTCTCAGCTCCAGTCCAGTGTGAAAAACTGTGCCAGAGAAATCTTAAATCACTATGATTTCCCTGCCTTACAAAGAGTGCTTAGAAATCAATAGGAAAAGATTAACAACCCAGTGGACAAAAAGAGCAAAGAATATGAACACAGAATTCACAGACAAAACATCAATGCCTAGCAAACATGAAAAATATGCTCAATCCTACTCATAATTAAAGAAATGTAAATCAAAATTACAAAGTTTTAAAGGGCCTGACTGCCACCTGTTTAGCATAAATTTTGAATTTTAAAACATACTCCATGATTAAGGTATAGGGAAACAGGCAGTCTTTTCGTGCACTATTTCTGGGAGTATAAACCAGTGCAGCCTCTTTGAAGGGCAGTGTGGTCATATCTACCAACATTTTAAATGCACATGACCTTTGGCCCAGCGGTTTCTCTGACAGGAATTTATCCCATGGGTATACGTGCAGGTATGTGCAATCTCTTTGCAGGATTTCTTATGGTGTCACATGACTAAATTAAATTTAAAGGGGTGCTTGTAACATCACAATCAAACTCTTCTGCCTGGCTTTCAGAGCCCGTGCAGTCTTCTCACTATTCTTTGACATGCTTATTCTGTTCTGTGTAAGCTGGTCTTCTTACTGTCCACACTGTCTGTCCCCTGTAAGAGCTCATGGTTGCTTCAGCCCACGCTTTCTCACAGTGCGCCTTCCTCCCTAGGGCAGCCTCTTCATCCCTCAGATTTGCCAAGTGCTAGCAAGGCCATCCCAAGGCCTACCTACCTCTTCCGAGAAGCTTCTCTGGCTGCTGCAGTCCCTGGGGACCTTACACTTGCATCAAGTCCTGTTATTAAGGCTTAATGATTCTTTGATTATTTCATATCTCACACTTCTGGTTTCTGCATAGCACCCACAATGCTAGGCACTCAAACATAAAGACATGATTGATTTAAAGAATATAAGCCTTAGTTATTAAACATTAATCTTATACCTGTTATTGCCTGTTTTTAAGGCAGCTTTAAACACATCAGCACCAACCTTGGTGTTAAAAGAAGTAGGGACCCTCACAGCTTCCCCCCCAAAAATCTGCAGTTAAATATCTAAGTCTTTAGGTTAACAAATTCCTTTCTTAAGATACAGACAGCCTTGATGTGTTAACATATTAAACCACTTGAAGTAATTCACACTCTAATGTGAAATTTTAATCAGAGACTTTCTTCCTAACAATTAGCTGAGATCATCTCACTTGAAGGACTGGGAAGTGGTATTTGAAGGAGGAAGGGGGAAGAGGAGAGGTAGGAGGTTATTTCAGAGCCTGAGGAATAGAGCTTGAAGGTATCTGCAAAGACAAGGTGGGCTGTGCAGTGGGCAAGGGGAAGGAGCTAGATTGAAAGGGCAAGAAGAGCCCTTGGAGCAAGCCCGGGCTGAGAGCCAGCCTGTTGGTGGACTTTGATCATCTTTGTCACTACAGAATTTTAACACCTGACTTCAGAAGTCTTTCTAACTCTATTTTACCTGATCTTACTTTTGCCTGTATAGATTAAGACATTTGTATACTTTTAAAAAAGAAAATGGAATGTAAGGATGTGTGTGTGTGTGTGTTGTATGTGTGTATGTGTGTGTACGAGGTCTGTCCAAAAAGTATCCAACCATTTCATGTTATGTTTTTCATATTACATGGCTGGATACTTTCCAGACAGACGTCATACTTTTCCAAAAAAAGAATGAATATATATATGCATATATTATATATCTATATTTTCTAATAATTATTATATATTAGTGAGAAAAAAGTGAAGCTATGAATAAACAGTTGTATTATCATGCCTGATTCTGCATAGTGTACCTTATAAATCATGGAAAAATTTTAAGGCATTTCTAGCTCATTCTGTTTTACATTTATATAGAATATTTGTAGGGGATTTGTGGGATAAGGAAATATTAACGTATAATATAGCATGGTGGATTATACAGTTCCTAAGGAACTGAATCAAAATCAATAAATTAAGCAAAATAAATCTGGTGTTGTACATGTATTGTGTTTTCTAAATGTACATAATTGGAAAAATTAATGTGATGCTGTCCTGCCATCCAAAAAGACCAAAATGTTATTTCCAGAGTTGTCAATAGGAGGCTATTGCTATTACAGCAGCAGTAGTAGCAGCTAAAACTAAAGATTCAGAGCAAAAGAGAGCTGAGGTGGTTGGTGGGTTACAGGAATGCTTTAATGTTGGAAACACAGAGGAAAAAGCAGAATTAAAAACAAAGAAACAGCCTCCATTTTTCAAGAGAAGCAGAACCCTTTTGCTTTTATGTCTCTGTCACTTGCTGCAGGATTCCTCATAAAGCCCTCTAACCACCTAAATAAATATTCATGCGGCTGTTCAACATCTCATTAATAAAACAAGATTTGGTGGTAAAATATTTCAGAGTAACAGATGATTTGCATCTTACCCTTGTTTAACTTTAAATCTCAAGCAATTAATAAATTAGACTCGAGAGCTTTTTAAGAAGTAACATCTTACATGTACCACAAATTGCATTATTTTTATGTGTAAATAATGATGAAAGAGGAGATTGTTCCTTTGATGTCTATAAACTACACTGTAAAATATGCAGAAACATTCTTGAGTTTAGTTGGAGCCAAAACAAATAGACTAGTTCATAAAACAAAGCAGCAGCATTCTTAGAAACAAGCATT
Organism: Mirza zaza; assembly: GCA_008750895.1. Classification (NCBI taxonomy): domain Eukaryota; kingdom Metazoa; phylum Chordata; class Mammalia; order Primates; family Cheirogaleidae; genus Mirza; species Mirza zaza. The sequence continues at coordinate 61,002 of VSMD01007120.1, read as the reverse complement.
ATTTTTTCTTTTCTTCCCAATTGCTTTCTTTCCATCTTTTATATTCTTGCCATTCCTAGTGGCAGATTCATTCCAAATTCAAAAGTGATGTTAGTCTGTATTTCCTCATCTGGAGAACTGAGTTCTTGTCAGGTTCCTCCCAGTAAACTTGGCTTCCTGTGCAACTCTTACCAGACCTCAGCTGTACTGCCAGTTTTTATGCAGTGAATCATTTTTTTCAGTACTATTTCATTGTTGCTTAAAAAACTATTTCAAAATCTTACCAAATACTGTGGCTTCTCAGAGTAATATATTTACTTTCCTCTCTATTTTCCAAGCTGGCTTATCTAATTTCATTTTTTTTTAAATAGCATCAGCAAATTCTTGTTTACAAAATCTCTTGAGTTTGGCCTAATTTTTTCTTTGGTATCGTTAATCAATAGCACCTCGTAGCAAGTTCGTGTCTGCCATGGGAAGGACTACAATTTAGATTCCCATTAGAGTACAGAACAAGTGTACTGTTAACTTTACAAGATGGTTTGTGTTCTATATCTGACTGCACATATTTTCTTCTTTGAACATGCTACATGGTGATAGGTTAAATACTACATATATGTGCTTATTTGGAGAAGCCAAAGATGTATGCTTGCGCTAAATTCGCTCCCAGCAAGACAGTGGATATTCTGCCATGTGATGACTTTGTTGTAGCCCCTGCATTAGCCTTGCTGCTAACAAGTCTGCCTTTTTGCTTCTTGGTCTAATGCTTTCTTATTAAAACTGATCCTCAGCTCTGATCACGTCCAGTATCAGTCTTATCTGTCAGATCCTATGTCATATTTTCTCTAGTTTGGATTTGTTCTGATTTTCTTTTTTCCTTCAAGATGGCAGTTTCCACTTAGGCTCACCATTTCTCTGTTCTCAAACGTCATGTCCTTCTCCGATCTTCCTTTATTCTTAACAAAGCTTAATGAGCAGAGTATTAAGTATAGTGAATTCATGTGAATCGGTTTCCTTTTATACACGCTGAAATCACAGTTCCACGTTATTTCACTGATTAATGGAATCTTAAAATTGAAAAGAATCGTAGAAAATTTGGCCCACTGACCTCCCACTCTTCCCACCCGTGTCCTCCATTTCACAAATGAAAACCGTGAGCCCACCTGAGAGGAAGTGCCTGGTTCTTTTTATTGGCAGCTATTGGCAACGCCAAGTCTCACACCCAGGACTTTCAAGTCTTTGGTCTTTCCCTCATGCTCCATGTAGTCAAATGTACATGAAAGTGCAGATACTTTACTTTTTAGTTTAAACTATATGTAAGCTGCCAAAATAGATGGAACATCTTTCTTACAATCTACCAAGCTTCCTTGTGACTTGAGCGGAACTTCCCTTGGCTTTCAGAGTGGGGCTCAGCCGTTTCTCATGTGGATTGCCTAAGAAATGTTGCTTTCCTTCAGTAGCTGGCTTATGTTGTTTGCAGTGATTTTTTTAAATTATCTCTGGTTGTCTTTGGAAACAACAATGTTCAAGGCCAGTTTAGAAAAGAGGTTATGGTTTGAAAAGGCAACTTTCTAAACACTTTAACTAATTTAAAGAGCATTCCAAAGAAAGGAAATGTTGATCAATAATGATTTCTTGCAGCCTCACAGATGTGGAGGTTCAGCAAAGACACTTATGCCAAGACTGATTTGCAAGAAGCCTGAGGAATTTGTTTTCTAAGAGGAAACCAGTTATTTTGAGAATCCATTTAGTTCAAATGACTTTATTTCTGTGATGTCAAATGATCAATGTATAAATAAACAGGGTCGATACAGCAACATTCTTTATTTTCAGAAGGACACTAGTACAGTAGGATGAAGATGACAAGCTCTGTGTTTCTTTGAGTAATTTTCAGCATTTGCCAAACTATGAAGTGTTACCTGAAACCCAATCTTTTTAATGTTGCCACATTTTCATTTTTCTCCAGGCTTAAAGTTTCCTCTTAAGGCCGGGCGCAGTGGCTCAAGCCTGTAATCCTAGCTCTTTGGGAGGCCGAGGTGGGCGGATCGTTTGAGCTCAGGAGTTCAAGACCAGCCTGAGCAAGAGCGAGACCCCATCTCTACTATAAACAGAAAGAAATTAATTGGCCAACTAAAATATATATAGAAAAAATTAGCCGGGCATGGTGGCACATGCCTGTAGTCCCAGCTACTTGGGAGGCTGAGGCAGCAGGATTGCTTGAGCCCAGGAGTTTGAGGTTGCTGTGAGCTAGGCTGACGCCACGGCACTCGCTCTAGCCTGGGCAATAAAGTGAAACTCTGTCTCAAAAAAAAAAAAAGTTTCCTCTTAAGATTATGTTGCATGTGTTGCATTAAAGAGATTTACAGAACTTAATAACATGGATTCTGGAGCCAGACTATGGGTTCAAATCCTGGTTCCACCATTTAGAAACGATGTGACATCAAACAAGTTGTTTAACCTCTCTGTGTATCAGTTTCCTTATTTCCTAAATGAAAGTGACAATAAAACTTTTCTCCTAAGGATTGTGAGAATTATATAAATCGATGCTTGAAAAGCATTAGAATAGTGTCTACTACTTAATAGGTCCTACATATATTGTACATAATTGTTAAATTACAAAAAAAGATCCTATCCAGTAAGTGTTGAGATATGTTCAAATGTAACCAATTTAAATAAATCACTCTTAATCCCATTCCCTTCTAGCTTCTGTCTATACTCCATTCTTACTCATTTCTTATTACTCCTGTCCCCTTCACTCCATAGAGACTACTCTTTGCCTTGCCAGTGACATCCTTGTTGCTGAATCCACTAGACCCTCTGTACCAGCTTGGCTCTCCTGCAGCCTCTGATGCACTGGAATGCTCTCTGCCTCTGACAGCTCCTCCTAGTCACCCTAGGGCCCCTCTTTGTCTCTCTCTTGCCCTCAAACCCTGTTGCACCTGGCGGGGCGGGGGTGTTCCAGGGTTCCTTTTCCCATTAGGCTCTATAGTCTCACTTAAGCAGTCTCACCCGCTACCACCTATATTCTGACAACTGGCAACTCTATCTCTAGCCTATGTCTTTCAGATCATACTGCATTCTAGACCATTCTGAAAGCTCCCTGGGTATCTACACAGATCTTGACATGTTCTGAAACCTGAGACCACTCATGTCCAAAATGGAAATTACCATTTGAACCCCCTTCAACCTGCTGCTGTTCCTGTGTTCCTAAATGCAACTCATGGTGGTGTCCGACCATCTGACCCACCCCTAGGCTTGTCCCCTTCCTCTCTCTCCTCCAAGCCACATCCTGAGTTAGCTGTACTTCGTGGGGTCGCCACAGTCCTGATATGCTAACAAGACTCGCAAGGCTTTCCTGACCACCCTGCCTGCCTCAGTCCTCTTGTGCCTCTTTCTTCGGGGCTCCCCACACTCCACTGTTGCTGATCTTTTAAAAACTCTTCAAATAGGATGAGCTTCCTCCTATCTTCAGCTTTTGGCACATGCTGTTTCTTCTCCCCTTTTCCCTTTCCCTTGGCCATCTCCACCTCATCCCAGAGGTTTCCTCTTAGATGTCTCATCTCTAGAAGGATTCCCTTGACTATTCCAGCCTCCTGAGACTGGCTTATGTTCTTATGTTCCATTCTTTTTGTTTTTGATTTTGTTTGTTTGCTTGTTTTTGGAGACAGGGTCTTACTCTGCCTCCCTGGCTAGCATGCAGTGGCATCATCATAGTTCACTGCAACCTCAAACTCCTGGGCTCAAGCTCAAGTGATCCTCCTGCCTCAGCCCGAGCAGCTGGGACTATAGGTGCCAGCCACCATGCCTGGCTGATTTGTCTATTTGTTTGTACAGATGAATTTTCTCAGGCTGGTCTTGAACTTCTGAACTCCAACAGTCCTCCTGCCTTGGCCTCCCAAAGTGCTGGGATTACAGGCTTGAGCCACCGTTCCCAGTCCTTATGTTCCATTCTTGATTCTCCTCCTATGCTCTGGTTTTCCTGTTGTAGCACAGACCTGGTGGTTGCTGTTGCTGCCCTGAACCTTCCAAGGGTCATTCACTGCAGAGCACAGTGCCTGGTGTTCACAGCCAGATCAACCCAGGCCTAGTGTCCACTTTTGTGTGAAAGGTAGTGAACAATTAAAATAGAGTTTCTTTAAAAAAAGCACTTTCTATTTTAAATGATATGGCAACACATATGTAGAGAAAACATATGCTTAACTTCTTAAGCATCCCAAGCTCCTGCACTTCCCATGTTGTGGGATAAGTTCTCAGACTGATCTTGCTACTACTCTTCTTTTCTTCCTCTTTCTATCTACCTCTGAGGGAAATTATTTATGGTGGTCTCTGAATTTTTCATGTGGAAACAACTGACAAAATTTTTGAGACTAAGGGAACAATCACACTTATAAGCTTTCCCCAAGATAAAAACATTTTCTGGTCTGTCCCTTCTCAACTGTCAGTCCCTAAACTATCTAGAAGGTCTGCAAAGTTCAATTTCCCTTTCCTTTCTTCTTATGATGTTCATCCAAGTTTTTCTTTCATTGTGTTGGGGCCATATTATTTCATGACATAAAAATTCCTTTGATTGCATCAATAAGCGTAAACAAATATAGCAAAAAAAGAAAACTAAACTAAACCTTCCCCAAATAAAGTCAATATAATTTAATACATATTTGTTTAACTTCTACTGAAATAGATGTTAAAATTAAGGGGCTTGTGTAAATAGGGTATTGTAATGGGAAGAGTTGAAGGAGGCACTTTGCAAAAACTTAATCATTGATTATATTCTGCAGAAAACTAGTAAATATTTGATTGAAATCAAAATAGTAAATGCAACGTCCAGTTAAGACATACCAAAATATCATGTTTATACCCCAGTGCCTTTGCTCAGTCACATATGTATAGTTGAAGAGATGAGTCAAATTTTATATTAATAGAGAAAAGTTGTCAGAAAAAAATATTTATAGGATTTTTTTTAGCGGTTTTTTGCTCCATTTGGTTTTTAAAGAGTAAGCTTGTCACCTTAAGTGATTGTCAGTGGACAGGACAGTTTAGTTGGCTTTGCTTTTATTTCTCTCATTTTTTCCTGGCCAAGAATTCAGGGACCCTTTTAAACATTTTCACCTTAAGCCACTCATGCCTTCACTTGGACACAAACTCTGTAGCTGCTAGCTTTCTAAGAAATAGTATGCAGGAAAATTAAAACTCGAAAGCTGAGAAAATGTAGAAAAAAGGAATTGAGAAAAACTTTTTCAAAGCAGTGATTTGTATTTATTATATAACATCCATAAAGTAGACCTACTGTGCTGGAAAATGCTGAGTGAGAACATGTACCCTGAGATATCTGCCCTTTAGGCTAAGTCCTGGAACCAGGAGGAAGAGCTGGGATTTAAGAGCTAGAGAACAAAACTGCTAATTAAAAGAAAAGATAAAAATTGAGGACAGGGGCCATGATGTGGCATTTCTGAAAATTAGCAAATAAATTCCAAAACCTTGTTTTTATTCTATTTCTAGTGTCTTTTTGGAATTCTCCTTCTTCTGGGACTGACTTGTTTTTGTGTCTGTGAGATCATTCTAGATTAAAGAGAGTACGTGTGTGCTGTATACTATCCATCCGGCCACTTGCCTGAGGCCCCACGACAGTCTATAAAAGGCTGTTTCAGAGGGCAAGGAGAGTTTTTAAATTCATAGCAGAGACTTTTAAGTATGATGTGGTTACAAGTCCTATACAGATTTATTTAGCTGAGAAAATTCTATTTCCCAATGAGAGCTCAGTCGTAAGGGTTAGCATTTTTCTAGGAATTTTAAAAAATGGAACATGTAAATATAAATTTTATTGCAGCTGAGAATGTATTCAGGTTTGAATTGTTGGCAACATTGTTTAGAGACTCTTGTCTTCTAAAGGTCCAAAATGAAATTTTTTATTTAAAGGTGATGGCAATAATAAGTAATTTCTAAAATCTAGTCCTTGGATCAAAGAAAGCATGACTTCTCGTCTTCCATTCCTGTAGCTCTTTTGCCCCAGCACATCACCAAGGTCCTCAGAATCCCAGCATCCCCTGAAATACCCCTGAATGGCATCATGCTCCCTAATTGGTTTTTTCCTTAAAGTCTCAGAGTTCTCTTTCCTATTTTCATCATTACCCCCACATTTTGAATTGATTACACTACCAAAACTGTTGGAGGGAAAGGTGTGTTCCTTGCATCCCAGATGGAAACTCTGAGCACATTTTCCAACAGAAACATTATTATAAATGGTGGATGAGTCTCATGGTGCAATTAGCACAATATAATATTTCATACACATAAAGGTTAAATAATCTTTTTCAGAGTCAGTTTTTTCCCTAAAAACAAACTTTGAGTTGACTCCAAGTAACCCCACCTCATCCCCTGCTAGTCTGCTTTCCCTCTCAACCTTTCGGCCACCACATTCTTAAAAGAGTAGGTCTGTGCCCATTCCTTCTGCTTCCCTACCCACCGTGCATTCACTCTTACTCTTTGCTCTATACCCAGGGCCTACTATTTGGCATTCGGCAAATAGTAAGCACTTAGTCCTTTTTTGTTGAATGAAGAAATGGATTTGTCACTTACATCTATATACCAATAAAACCACATTTAGAAAAGAAATCATTGTATCAGAAAGACACCTGCAATCATGTGTTTATCACAGCACAATTCACAATGGAAAATATATAGAATCAACCTAAATGCCCATCAGCCAAGGAGTGGATAAAGAAAATGTTGTATACATAAACCATGGAATACTACTCTGCCATAAAAAGGATGAAATAATGTCTTTCATAGCAAGTTGAATGGAACTGGAGGTCATTATATCCTAAGTGAAGTAATGCAGGAATGGAAAACCAAATACCACATATTTTCACTTATAAGTGAGGGCTAAGCTCTGGCTATGTAGGAGCATACAGACTGGTGCTGTGGACATTGGAGACTCAGAAGGAGGGAGGGTTGGGGGGATTGAGGGAAGAAAAACTACCTATGGGATGCAATGTATACTATTCTGGTGACAGGTACACTAACACCCCACATACTACCACTATACAATTCATCCATGTAACCAAAAACTACTTGTACCCCCAAATCTATTGAAATATAAATTTTAAAATGTAAAAAAAACCATATTTTTAGGAGTGATGAACTTCTTCCTACATATTTTCAGAATCAGCAATAGTAATGGTAGTACTGCAGTACTGTCGTTATTATCATGGTGGTTATGCTGATGATTATGGTAAGGATGATGTCAATCACGAAAGCCCACTTCCCCACCCTGAACTCCCCTGAGCAGCATTCAGTTCAGATAACCAAATCCCGGACATTCACCCCAGATTTTACACTACACTTAAAATTTATTCTATGGTTACATTCACTGGCTCCTTTTTCTCATTAGGGCCCTAAATAAAAATAAATTCTGCCCCAAAATTCTAGGATGTTTTTTCTCTATTCTTTCTCTATTAGCAAATTGGTTCGCTTCTACAATTTCAACTCTAATTTCTCTGCAGAACAATCCCAACTTTAAACACTTGACCCCTCAAGTCAGTTTCCCCTCAAGTTCCAAACTGTATAGACAGTGCTGGACAGATGATCTCTTGGCATCTAGGACCCAACATATTAACATTTCCTCCCAACTCTTTTTACTCCTGATGTAAATGGTACTGAGAGTTTCAGTTGCCTTTTTCCCTTCCCTGCTTCCTGCATTGCATGAGTTGTTCCTATGCCTAACATTAATCCTTTCCTCTCTGTTACCATTACCCTAATCCACTTTATATTAATATTTATTGCTTCTCTCCTGGACTCTTCCTGGGTCTCCTTGGCCCTCTGATGCAGCTGCTTCCTGTATTACCTAATTGCAGGTAAAACAGCCACATATCTATATAGACCTCATCATATAACTCCCTTCTCATCAGCTTTCAGCTCTTCCCCACTGCCCAAACAGCTCTTCTAACCTACCTAACCCTCACCTTCCACTGTACCCGTACACACCCTCAACATCAACCAAAGTAGGCTGTTTTGATTGTCTGAATATAGCACTGTTTTCTTGTATATAATTTTTTTTTTTTGAGACAGAGTCTCACCTTGTTGCCCAGGCTACAGTGAGTACCGTGGCGTCAGCCTAGCTCACAGCAACCTCAAACTCCTGGGCTCAAGCAATCCTGCTGCCTCAGCCTCCCGAGTAGCTGGGACTACAGGCATGCACCACCATGCCCGGCTAATTTTTTTTTCTATATATATTAGTTGGCCAATTAATTTCTTTCTATTTATAGTAGAGACAGTGTCTTGCTCTTGCTCAGGCTGGTCTCGAACTCCTGACCTTGAGCAATCCGCCCGCCTCAGCCTCCCAGAGTGCTAGGATTACAGGCGTGAGCCACCGTGCCTGGCTGAAATTTTTGATGACACTGTTCCTTTTACCAGAATATGGGATTGCTTAATTTAATATTTCACACATGCATCAATTCCGAATAATAATATAATACATAAGATATAGCAGTAGAATGGATTGCCAAAAGTGAAGGTGAAGTTAAGGTTTTCAGAGGAATGGAAAGAACTAATAGGATGGCTAGGTACACACATGGCTGATTAATGAAGATATCAAAGTTATATAGAATTTGAGGAAAGAGAGTCTAAGCCTGGAGTTACATTCTGAACTGACAGATAAAAGGATAAGAAAACCAACAGATATGTATACAATGTTAGATAATGTTCATCTTCATCTAAATGGTTGATAATTATAAAAATTTTGATATATAGACCAAAAAATTATAAGATCATAAAATATCTATTTTGTTGACTTTTTCATATTTTGATCAGTTGGATTATGACAGCCCAAAATAAATTAGATGTAACAAATAGAATTAACTAAAAATGTTACATATTTACATTGTGGGCAGGATTTATGTACATGTATACATATATGTGTACATATATAAAGAGACAGATGCATATATACATATACACATGTCTGTGTGTGTTTGTGTGTCTGTATATATATGTGGAAGAGAGTGAGAGGAGAGATTATGTTTGGAGCTCAAAGGGACATACTCTCTTAGGAAGTGTCAAATCCTTTTTGAAGAGGAGATGGTAGAAGATACTTGCATTTACCCCTTGGCTAAATTATGCAAATTTAGGGAACTAACATTCAAAGTCTCCTTTAGGATGGAAAAACATGTACCACATGTACTCACCATCAAATTGGTACTAACTGATCAAGACTAAGGTGTTCACATGGTAGTAATACTCATTGGGTGCCAGCCAAGTGGGGGGTAAACCCACAACTAATGGAAGTGGAGCACACTGTATGGGGGAAGGACAGGGGTTGTAGCCCTGACTTGGGCAAGGCAAGTGCATTACATGTAACCAAAATGTTTGTACCCTATAATATCCTGAATTTAAAAAATAAAAAAATAAACTAGTCTCCTTTAGAATGATGGCAGAGAAGAAAGAAAGAAAGAAAGAAAGAAAGGAAGGAAGGAAGGAAGGAAGGAAGGAAGGAAGGAAGGAAGGAAGGAAGGAAGGAAGGAAGGAAGGAAGGAAGGAAGGAAGGAAGGAAAGAAGGAAGGAAGAAAAAAAGGGGGAAAGGGGGGAAGGGATAGGGAAAATAATTCAATTGGCAGAGGAAGAGAGAGAGAGAAGAGTGTCCGAGAAGCTGTTCTGCACAAATGGAGAGTGGCCAAAGCCAGAGAGGAGAAGTGGGTTGGGTGTTCTTTTAGCTCCTTGGAGATGAACTTATGGAAGAAGCAAAGTAAATTGACTTTACATGGAAGGAAATAATAGCTAGTAAGGAATTTGAGAGATAGAAATGGGCTATTATTTGTGAAATATTTGAATTTTGCCATTACCCGTGTGTGTTTTGTAGGAACGAATGTGTAGCATAACAGTTTGAATATAGCTCTTAAAATAACTTCTAAATTGTTCTTTAAATAGTATAGGTTTTCCTTAGCTGTATTTAGAGTTTCTTATGTTTTTGTTTCTAAAGTTAATATAATTTGTATGCTTTGCAGATTGGACTTGTAGTTCCCCAAAGTAAAAACAGCAATTTCAGAAGGCTATGTAATAATTTTAATTATGTCAGCAGGTTCTAATTGTCTACATATCTGGTAACACCCTCGACCACCACTATCTGCTAGAAAGGCATGGTCTACTCACATCTTATTTTATGCATTTCCATAAAGCTTCCAGAATACTCAATTGCCATGTATCATCTACCTACCTTACTATAAAACTCAGAAACCAAAACACACACATATACACACACAGACACACACACAGGACAAGTGAAATGACTTATGATATATGGAGATTATAGTGTGGTTTGGTTGTCAGTTTACTATATTTTGAATGCAGTTCTCATTTATTTTGTGCCTTATATCTGTTTTTCATATTTTTATGCCCAATTTTCTCCTTCCTGACCCAACATTAGCTAATTCAGTTTGTCATAGGTAATTTCTGGCATGAATTTAAGCTTTGTCATAGTTCTGCACTGCTGATAAGCACAGCTCTGTGCCCCATTCAGTTCTTGCTTTTGAATGTCACCCACAACACCTGCCTACACAGAGGACAAGTCCTTTGCACACACTTCCTCAAAAGTGAAAATTAGAGCAGGGCCTAGACAGTTCTAACCCAGCTTACTTTCCAGTACTATTTTGGTCACTATTTACATTTTCTGGTGAGAAAGCAGAAAGCTTTTTTCATAGCTCAGAACCCTATTGCATTCTCACAGCACAGCAGAAATTACATGTTTGTCTGGGCTTTGCCAGTCAGATGGAAGAGGGCGGAAACTACACAACGAGGGTGGTGATGCGGATAGCCCTGTCCTGTGTTTTACGTTATTTCTGCAAGCATTTTTAATATGCCATATATCAAAAGTACTTGGAACTATTCCTGCCTGAGATGTAAGTGATGTTAGACATCATTTCTCCAGGCTACTTTCCACCTGACATATAAATACAGAATACTTCAGTCTCCTCAGAGATCTGAAAGAGGTCGATAAGGTGTTTATTTTTTGTTCTACTATTCATCTTGTGTATATCATATCCATGAATTGTGGAAAAAATTATAATGATTGCCCCATGGGGGAAGAACCATTAATATCATGCCCTGATTTTCCTTATTGATGGCACCTCACAAACTGTTATGTTGAGCATAGTGAGCATTTGATATCTGTCTTTTAAGTGAGTGCAGGGTAGTGGTGAGACTCGCTTTCAATATGCGGACGCTCAGATGTTGGCGTGAGGGCAACGCTTTCCCCTGACGAAGCAGAGGAGGGCTGCTGGCACGCAGCACTGGACAGACTCTCTTGATGCCAAGTAAATTGGGCAGTGGGTGCCTCTGGGCTGTGGGGGAAAGTGGTAGTGGAATTTTGTTTTTTGTTTTGTTTCTACCCTTATACCTTGCCAGAATGTCTTCAGTGAGCACATGCTATTTTGGTAATGGGGCGGAGGGTGGGGGGAGTTGTGTTTAGTCACATGGTGGTTTGATAATGGAAGTGATACCTGAAACAGAGTGTTGAATCTGTTTGCCCTGCCAAATGATCATGAATGCACTCCCAGCCCTCTTGCAGTTCTCATACGTCATTGCTTTTGTGACTATAGCCGGGATTGGGGAGTGAGTGGGGGATGAAAATTTATGTTAAAATTGTTTTGACTTCACAAATGTTTTGACTCAGATAAAACTCTGGTGAATTTCCAGAAAGTTTGAGAGTCCTCGCTTAGTTAGCACTATCCAGTTAGATGATCCTAACATAGAGTTTCAATAAGAAAAATAATTATAAATATGTAACAAAAGAGAAGTTCTTATGGCCCAGTTGTAATGGAATAATAATAACTAACATCTATTGAGTTCTTATAAGTGCTAACATCGAGTTTTTATGTAATAATCATGACAACTATATGATATAGGTACTGTTGTTCCTCTATTTACAAATGAGTGAACTGAGGCCCAGAGAAATTTAAGTAACTTGACCAAAGTCACATGACTAGCAAAGAGTTGGAGCAGAGATTCAAACCCAGGCAGGCAGCCTGGAAAACCTGGATGCTTAATTTTATATGTGTATAAAATTTGAATGTTTCACCACTGGACAGCTGACCTCTCTAATATTAGAAACCCAGTTTATCACATAGCAATTGAACTTAGTGCTGGAAGATAACTAGCAGAACATTTCCTTAAATGTTTCACTGTGACTTAGATGGAAACACAGGTTTAAAGAGGCAAATGACTTGCCTAAGGCCACGGTGCTAGTGAGTGAGAAAGCAGGGCTCCAGGTGCCCAGCTCACCCATCTTTCTGTCAAGCCATGCCCTCTCACCCAGTGATGCCATTATAAGCAGTTGACTGTCATTCCATGAACCCATTTGTTTTTTGTTTTATGTCTCGGCAGGATTTAATTAATTTTTAGACAGAAGCCCTCAGTTTTCACTTTTTAATTAAGGCTGTTGCTTTGGAGCCCAGCTCATGACAGAGAAGAGCAGCAAGCAGAAGCCTCATTTAGAAAGGAGTAGGGACACAGAGCAGTCTGGGGCCTGGGACGGCCAGCACACTTCCTAGACTGCCGAAAAACCTAGCCCTCTCACCATGCCCCCCAGCGTGCTGTAAGCTGTACCTCAAATGCTCTCTTGCCTTCAGATCTTCAGTTTGTCTTACACAACAATTTTCTTTGGAAAATACCTTCAGGTTTGTGATGAAAGTATCTTTCATGGGACTTCCACACACACAGGTTGGATTGGGAAGAGCTAGGACCATACCTTTTGGAGCAAGGGGAGCCAAGGAAATGAAATATTTATTGACAATTACTTCCTTGCTGTCTTATACACATATAAAGAGATCATGGAGTCATTCATATCTCACCTCATCCCCAAAAGCATTTCAGGTAACTTATAGAGATACATATGATACAACAGGATAAAATTATTAAAATTAACAAGGTAAAGCTAAAAGATAGGAAAATAATATGAAACCAAGAACTGGATTAGTAAACAAAATGCCTGCCAGAAAATCCAATAAAACTGCTAAAAGGCTGCATGTTTGGTCTTGGCTTCATAGCAGCTAAAGACAGGAAGAAATCCAGTAAGTTTCAGTAGTCAGTGTCCTTAGCAGAAACCAAATCAAGTTCTTGGGAGAAGCATATAGCTTTTCCTAGCACTGACACCTGAGATGAATTTCAGCTGTAGGACCTTTATGGAGGGTGCACTGTACAAGTGACTCTCACACTTGAATGTACCTGCAGGACACCTGGGAATCTTACTAAGATGCAGGCTCTGATGCTAACAGTCTGGGGTATGGCTCAAGACCCTCCAACACTACTGGTTTCCAGATCACACCTTGAGTATTAAGGCTGTATGCCATGCTTGGGAGTTTGAAATTATTCTATAGGTAGTAAAGAACTATTGAAGATTTTTCAGTAGACAAGCCAGGTCATATTTATGTTTTGGAAAGATCATTGATAGCAGTGTAGAAGACAATGGAGAGCAGAGAAAGATCAGTAGAAGAAAAACTGTAAGACGTTGCTAATGTTCTTAACAATATTCTTACAAGAAAATCAGCATTAAATTTCTCAGGGCTATTTCTTATTATCCTCCTTAGTGCAGACAAATGGTACACAACCAAAGCACATGCCTCTGCATGGACCAGATGATGGTTTTGTCTATGAATTAAATTTCAAATATCTAGGAATCATTGTAATGTATACCTTGCAAATCTTTATTAATACTAGTAGTTCATTAAAGTATTAGAACCGAGCTAAAGATTTGAAGTTTTACTCTCTTGCAAGAACTGGAATTCAGACATCCCAGCTCCCTATTGAGGGGAGATTATTGTCATGTTTGACCTTTATCTGCAGAAGGAAGAGAGGAGTGAAAAGGGCCACTGTATCCAGCAGGCAAAGAACAATGTGTGTAGAGAACTGCAGCAAAGTATTGAAGCCCAGGGATGCAGGTGAAGACAAATGTTGAGAGATTCCCAGAGGACAATAAAATATAACAACTAGGAGGGTGATGCAAGGAGACACCTGCACATTTAGTTCAATCTTGTCATCACTGGGGACACTGGTGTGCAAGGCTAGCACCATGACCTGGGGTTCAGATCCCTGAGTCAAAGACAAACAGGAAGTAACAGTACCTTGCTAATAATTCACAGAATGATTCTCTGCAATCCTTTTGATATATGTCCTGCCTTAGATTAAATTGGTGTTAGGAACCATTGAGATTTCTGTTGAGAACAACCTAAATGGATTAAGACTTTGTATGCAATTTAAAGTGACTGTAGGACTAGAGTGACCTGAAAAATCAAGGCGCCCTTCTGAGTTTTCACCAAGGGGCAAGAGAAGAACTGCCTACACTAAGGATTAAAGGAACAGTAGGAGGCAAGAGAGTGAGAGGCTTTTATGATTATACTCAGTGAGTTCTGCAGGTTCAACATCCCAGTTTCATATGCATAGGGAAAAAGACATGGAAAAAAGACATTGTGCTAATAGTGGTTATATCTGAGTGCAAGGATTGTGGAAATTTTATTTTTCTCTTGATGATTTTCTATTTTCCTTCAATTAGCATGTATTGTTTTATAATATGATATAAAATACAGTTTTAAAATTGATATTAGGTCCAGAAGAGGGTTTAATACACTAGTAGGAGATTGAATGGCCTTAGCTGTTCAGAAGTTGGACTAACAAGCCATGCAGCACATCGATAGGGAAAGAATTTTTAAAAATTAATTTAAAAAGTCAAATTTCCTATACCATGTCTATTTCAAGGATACCAGTCATGTAATGCAATAAAATGAGTTTTGTTGATTTTGAAGAGAAGCAACACTGTATCCTGAGCTTTAAGTGTTTGATTTGTGGCCATTCATTTCAAAGAAGCTATGCTAGCCTTACAGCTTTAGTTACAGGCATAATTTATTAGTAAATGAAAGCCTTTGATGAGAAGTTAAGGCTGAACAATTTTTCAACTACACTGTTGAAATTTTGGCTACACTGCCAAGAACCAGTCTTGGGTTTTGCTTAAAAATATATTTTTTACTATTCACATCCCTATATTGATTGTGCTGGAGTTTTTTATTCACACTAGTTCTTGTACAGTTCCTGAAGTTCTGATTTACCTTGCATATTATTATCTTTGATTAAAGTTACTTTGAAAGATGTTAAAACATTTATATTAAGAGTTTTTCTTTGAAAAAGACAATTTTCTATTCATTATATACTACTAATGCTAAAGGAAAAAATACTTACATCCCTGATAACAATAATTATTAATCCAGTAATTGAAATTTTAGTCCATTAAGCCACAATCTTAAAAAAAAGTCCAGTTAGAAAGTTCTGAAACTTTCATCTTAAAAGAGCTGCACAAATCATCAAATTAGATGCCTCATTATTTCATCATTAATGGAACTCTTGCTATATATTTGGGAGCATAGATGTTTATTATTGCTTATTCAGACTGGAATTCATAAATAATACAAATTTGCTCTACTCTATCAATAAATTTTTTTCCCCCAGGAGAATTACCTTTTTAATGCAGTGTTCTTTAAAGTCTCTCAATGCCAAGAATAGCCCCTTCCCTCATGGAAAATATGGCTAGAGGGAGATATAGACACCAGTTAAATAAAATGATCACACAAATAAATGTAAAAATATGACCCTGCTGGGAGCTACAAAGGAGACGCACATAGTGCTATGGGAGTACGTCATAGAAGACTGATTGGAAAGCTTTTTCTGAGAGAGTGACGTTTAAGCTGAGATCAAAAGAATGTGTGAAAGGAATTAAGTATAAAGTGACAAAATCATGCTCCAGATAGAATAGAATTCACAAAGCCCAGCGCTAGGAGAGAGATTGTACATGTGACAAACTAAAAGGGCCACTGTGGCTATAACCTGAAGAGTGGGTGAGGGGGGTACAAGATGAAGATGGAAGGGGAGGCGAGATCACACCAGGCAGTGCCTTAAAGACCATGTGAGGGATTTTGGTCTTTACTATGCAAGCAGTGGGAGTCTTTGGAATATTCTAGATAGTAGAGGACATGATCATTATTTATTGAGCATTTTCTAATGTGCCAAGCACTATCTCAAATCCATGAAATTCAGTGATGAACAGATGAATTCCTGGCTTTCATAGTTTTCTAATAATGGAGTAAGAGGATAAAGAAAGAAAGGTATCATATGATAATGAGTGTTGAGCAGAGACTTAAGATAGGCTATTAGAAGGTAAAACCATGTGGCCAATTTGGGTTGCATGGTCAGGAAAGGCCTCACTGAGGAAGCAAGGGATAAGCTGAGACTGGCTACAGAAAGGAGTTAACCATGTGAAGATCATGGAGAAAATATTCCTGAAAGAAGGGAAGTGCTAATACAAGACCCTAAGCTGGTTATGTGGTACATTTCAAAGAACAGTAGGAAAGCAAGTGTGGCTGGACCAGAGAGGCCAAAAGGGAAGCTGACACAAGGGAAGTGTGAGAGGTGATGGAAGCCAGGTCTTATAAGACCTTACGGGCATATGAGGTGCTTAAATAGTATAAGTGTAAGGTAAGCCATTGGAGAATATTGAGCAGTAAGAGGCACCAATGGATTGGGCTGGCTACTCTATGTAGAATGTATGGGGAGGAAATGAAGGGGGACTCCTAAGGCTATTGGAGTAGTCTTTAGGTGAAAGATGGCCATGACTTGGACCAGGGAGGTAATATTAGAGAGGGAGAGAACTGTGTGGATTATGCATGGTTTTTAGGTTTTTCTTTGTAAAAGACTTAGTTTTCCATCCATCATGTACTACTTCTAGTGAAAATTGGATGTGGCAGGGGAAGGTGAAGGAAAGAAAGGATTCAGTGATAACCACTAGATATGCCTTCTGAAATGAGCGGCTGCTCTATGAAGATTAGACTGAGGGGAGCCACAGGAATGAGTGGAGACCAGATAGGAGGCTCTGACGATATAATCTGAGAATGTCAATAGAAAGGGCATGGGGTGGACCAAATGAAACAGTGTTTAAAAGATTGAATCCACATCTGCAGCACTCAGTGGCAAAACCCCAGGACCCTATGGGAGGTAATGGGTGGAATAGAGGAAAGTTGTCAAAAATATGTCCTGAGTTTTTACCTTGGGTAATTTGTGGGTTGTGGATGATGATACCATTCATGAATGTAGAGAAAACTTAAGGATGATAAGGAATATTGCTCTGGCAACAGTGAATTGGAATGAAGAGGTCTGTGAGTGTGATCATAGTCTGGATGAGAATAGATGAGGGCAGCAGCAGTAGGGCTAAAGAGGAGAAATATTTAGAAGGCAGGTAAATGGTTGAATGGAAGGTTAAGGGGTAGAGAAAATTCCTGGGTGTTCTCAAGGTTCCTGATTTGGATAACTGGGTGACAATGGGTTTCATTCATCTAGATCTGAATATATAGGAAGATAAACAGGTTTAGGCAAAGGGGTTAATGGAAGGATAGGGGAAGAAAGTGGGAGAACTGATAATATGTCCAGTGTGAACTGGCTAAGCCTGGGACATGTGTTGTAAATGTCTAGAAAGTAATTATGTATATCTTTCTTGATTTTAGGGATCGCTACAAGTCCCTCTTCTTTTCACCAGGTTAAGTGTAACTTCAGTCTGGAGTTCAAGGCCTCTGTGCTCTAACCTCCCTTTCAGGACTGCCCCTTCACATATTCCAGGTCCTGCTCCATGGACTGCATACTCTGTGCTGAGCACACCCCTGTTTCCTCATATTTACCCTTGCAAAAGCTCTATCTTTGGCAGACGATTCGCCCTTTCCACCTTCTGCCTGTCACAATTATAGTTATTATTCAAGGTTTTTCCCAAATGCCACTTCCTACCTGAAGACTTGCCTTATCTCTTTGTGTTTCCCCCCATGTCTTTTACTGTATATAGGGCTTGTTTTTCTGTTTTATTATGAAAATTTCAAACATACCCCAAATGGAATAATACTATGAGTTCCTGTATACCCATCACTGACTTTGAACAACTATCAAGACTTAGCCACATTTCCTTTATCTTTTCTCCCTTTTTCTTTGCTTAAATCCTTAAAGGCAAATTCCAGACATGTCATTTTACCCTATGTATTCCAGAATGCCTCTCAGAAAACATAGACATTGTCTTACTCAGTCACACAGTCATAGGGCCATTGTCATAGTTAAGAAAATTCACAATTATTTTTTAGTATCATATAATACTTGTTTCTGAATTAGGTATCCAAAATTGACTTTAAAGTTTTATATTTTACAGTTTGTCTGAATGAAGATCCAAATATTACATTTGGTTGTTAGATCTCTCTTGTCTTTTTAAAGCAGACCTTTCCTCACTTTTTTCCCATGTCATTGACTTCTTGCAGAAACCAGGTCAGTTGTGCTGTAGAATGTCCCACATTCTGGATTTATCTGCTTGCTTCCTTGTGGTGTCATGAGATGTCTTCCTCTGTCCTTCCTTTTTCCTTTTGTTCTCTCAAATGAACACTTAAGATACTTACTGTGCTCTCCTGCTTTTTATCTTTGTCACATGTCTTCTGTGATAATATAAGCCCCTTAAAAGGTGAGACCATGTCTTACTCAGCTTTGGACATTCTATATTATGTCTAATACATTATATGGACTCAAAAAATATTCAATTGAATTATCTAGAAAAAGTTTTGATTCCTCTTGTCAAAATGTGAACTGGAGCTTATTCTCAATCTGAAAAAAATTTACATTAGGAATTAAGTTGCCAGAGAAATCTTCTCAATAATGTAGGTCACTATTTCCTCATTTGCACTGAAAGAATTACAGCCTTAACTTTAAGGTGGCACATTCTTATATCTGGAAATTCTTACAATTTGGAGCATTAGAGAAACTTAAATAAAATTTCCAGGTCCCCTGCATTCTCTCTAGGTTCACATAGAAGTAATTTCAGAAATTAACTGTTTTGTGCGTTCAGCATGAAAACTAGGTCACTAATCATTTTTCTGATCAAGAGAACTGAATTTTGCTTAGTAGTTCAGAAATCATACTGAAAGGCTGACTATAAAAACACCGTCACGTGTATGCTTTGTTGTTGATAACTAACTGCAATCCAAGCTTTAATAACTAGAAGGGAGTGGAAGAAACTTCAAAAGGTTGCATGATAAATGTTTTTGACAATGTGTCAGCTGAACATTAAACAGGATCTTTGTAAATCCTCTCATTCTAAGTGGTTTAAATGGAAAGTTTTAAACTTCTTCCTTCATAAGTATTGGCTCTAGATATCACAGTATCCTAAGGTTAAAAAAAGAAAAACACTTTATCTGACATATATTATTTCCATCCCCTATACGAATGTGGGGGTGTGGGAAGTAGGCTCACCTGAAGGTCTCTACCTCCACATCTTGCGTATTTCCTCTTTTATCGTCAAAGAATGTACCATCATTATATTGGAATGGCTGCCATTACAACCTGATATGACAATGTACACACAATATGGAAATACCAATGAGTAAATATAAAAGTGGTAATACTTCCCTAATGTCATTTTCCAGATTGTCTCATAAATGAGTATACTGTTGGTCCTCACATGGATAAAATTAGGTCTAGTAGAACTGGGTAGTATGAAAGAAATATTTGTGTGTGCATTTTAGTGTTTCAAGAGAAAATGCTTAAAGCAAGGGAAGTTTCTTCCCAGGTGTATTACTTTCCTAGGGCTGCCATAACAAAAACCAAAAACGGGGTGGCCTGAAACAGCAGAAAGCCATTGTCTCATAGTCCTGAGGCCAGACGCCTGAATTCAAGGTGCAGGCAGGGCTGTGCTCCCTCTGAAGGCTCCAGGGAAGAATCCTTTGTCTTTTAGCTTCTGCCATTTCCCAGCAATCCTTGGCATTCCTTGACCTGTAGGTGTCTCTCTCCAATCTCTGCCTCTGTCATCACAGCCAGCCTCTTCCTTTGTGTCTCTTCTCCTCTTTTTGTAAGAACACCTGTCATACTGGATTAAGGGCCCACTCTACACTCCAGCATGACCTCATTTAATTACATCTACAAGGACCCTATTTCCAAATAAGTACTGGGAGTTAGGACTTCAACATATCTTTTTGGAGGATATAATTCAACCCATAACTTTGTTTAATACCCTTCAGTTTTAGCACCACACTCTAATAGGGAGGACATTGGAATCATTATTACTGTTCAATCTGTGACACACAGAAACTTATTTTTCATCTTGCTTTTCACACATTTTAATTCATTATATTAAAGACTAAATATATTAAAAGCAAACCCAGAGCATTTGGGGTCACTGAAGGCTTTTGAAGGATGGAAGCAATAGCATTCTAGAGGAGATGAAGAAAGACTTGCAGAGTTCACAAGGTAGTGTGGAGCTGGGCCTATTGGTGGCACAAGGTGGAGGCTGAGAGGCAGGTGCCCGGGAGAGAGGAATTCATAGGGGACTGGCTTTAAACTCAGGTGACTGAAAGAACGGCTGTGTCATATATCAGCAAGATAGTTGGGAGGGAAGCTGGTCAAGGGGGGAATCATGACTTTGAGATGATGGTGAAGCAGCTCTGGGCACACCCGTGAGAGACAGTGGGCGAGGTCAGAGCAGAGGGCTGGTGAGATGACGAATGTGCAGTCAGCGACAGGCAGGCCCCGGTCAGGACTAACATTTCCATTCATTTATGAAATTGATTAATTACCCAAAGGAGACAGTGTGCAGTGGGAACACTGGAGAGATAAGTGTTCCTATTGACTGGTGGGCAAGAAAAGCTGGATGTCGTGATGTGCATCCAAATTCAGTGGCTCTCAAGTGGAACTCGTGATCTTACTGCTCCAAAACTGTTTCTACCACTGTTTCTTTTTTGGCACCATACTCTCATAGTCAAGCCATTGGCATCATTATTTCTGTTGAATCTGTGTCCCAAAGAAACTTGGTTTTTTCTTCTTTTCCATATATTTTAATTCTACTGTGTTCCCTGCCTTAGTCAATCATAGCACCCAGCCTACAGTTTTGAAAGTCTCGTAGTCATTCTCTAGACGTCCTTCTCACAAACCTGGCGCAGTTTTCCTTACCAAGCCCCACAGTCTGTCTCGTGGCTCTGCTGCCATCCCCATGCTGCACCTCTGGGCCCATCAGTTCTCACCATTTCTTGTCCAAACAAGGCTCCTCTCCCACATGCTCCTTGCAGTGACCTCCTAATGGTCTCCCTGCTGTAGCACAGGGAACTCCTGAGACAGAGTTTCCTATTCATTTTACTACATGGTATGTAAAATTGTACTTTTTAATTATTTGCATTTTTTAGAGTTTTCAGACCCTTTCTACTGACTGATATTTAAATACATTATGCTTCATTCTGTATTCCTTCTGCTGGCCATGCACACCTTGCTGGTCCGTGCCACATGCCTTTGCCTCTGTGGCTGTCTCTGCGGGGCCTACGCTTCTCTCCTGAAAAACATTCTCCAGCTCACACGTCACCTCCTCAAGGAAGTTCTCTGTGTCCATACTTTCCCCAGCTCGTGCTTTTTTGCTCATATCAATTACAATGCTTGGCAAAACTTCTCTTTAGCACTGTTTATGTGGCATTATAATTATTCCATTATAAGTTTGTCATAATCATTAGATTAGATGTTTTTTGAGGATAATGTTTAGCACAGTGCCTGGTATATGCTGTGCCCAAATTATAGAAATATTTTCATTGATTTATGAAATTGATTAATTATCCAAAGGAGACAGTGTGTAGAGAGAAAACTGGAGAGCCAAGAACTTAGTTTGGGAAATATCCACAATTGAAAGGGAAGAAGATGAGAAAGGGCAGAAAGCTTGTGGGAAGAAGGAGGGAGGACAAGCACGATTTTGTGGTGTCAAAGGATTTCTGGAAGGAGAGGGTTCTAACAGTGCCCGATGCAAAAGAGAGATCCAAGAGAAAAAAGATGTAGAAAAGGCCCCTGGATTGGCAATAAAAGGATCAATGCTGACTTTGCAGAGAACAAGTTTCATAAAGTGTTGGAAACCAAAATCAGGTTACAGATGTGGAAGGAGTCAGCTGATACAGGGGAGAAATATGAGTAATGGAATAAAACACTTGAGAAATGTGGCCATCAAAAACAAACAGCCAGGCGTGGTGGCACATGCCTGTAGTCCCAGCTGCTGAGGGGGCTGAGGTGGGAGGATCACTTGAGCCCAAGAGTTTGAGACCAGCCTGGGCAACATAGCAAGACCCCATCTCTTAAGAAAGAAAGAGAGAGAGAAGAAAGGAAGAAAGGTGGTCAACATGGAATAAAATAATATGAAGGTTGAAGGGACCATAGAAGTGTCTTGTCCATCCTCCCGTACAACATGCGAAAAGCAAAGAGACCAGTTTCTAAAGAGGCAGCAGGGTGAAGATGGCATGCCAGTATAGACAGTGAGAGGAACTTTCCTCTCACTGTCAGTGAGAGGAGAAAAGGGGAGATCAACAGTGGTGAGCAACCCCTTAGAATCTGGAAAAAGAACACTGATAGAAGTGTTATCCTGGGGAAACCAAAAGGGACACCACTTCTGGCACTTGAAGGAGCAGGCTGGGTAAAACTCAGTTATTTTTCTCTAGGGACAGAGTAAGAGGAAATGTAGTTTGAGGGTGGGGAAATCTGAGAAATTTTAGTGGGAATACCCCAACTGTTTTAAATGAAAGGCTACTTGAGTTTTATATAATTAGTTCACGTTACCAGTGAATATTGATTACCATAGTGTAAATAACATTTTACCAAGCATTTCAGAGATCACTTTTAAAATGTGGGAGGAAAAGTTGTCCTTACAAAGCTCATAGTCTAAAATGAGAAAAAGAGTTAGATGAATTCACAATATAAAGAGAGATGTAAATATGTTATAATATAGGGGACATAATGACTTAATGAGAAATATGAGTTTTCTCTAATCTAGATTTGCAATGTTTCATGGAAGAAATGAATCTTGACTTCAGTTTTAGTGGAGGAGAAATTCATGGTTTGTTGGAGGGGATTTGGAGTGATGCTGTGGGCTCAAGGGATAGCATGTGTGAATGATTAGCCTTTGTAAGAAAATCGAAATTTAAATGAATGACTTATGGGTCCTCCCTCTTCCCTGGGCTTGCACAGAAGAAGGGTGGTCTGTGAGAATTTAACAGTTTACACTCTGTTCTGCAGACTGAGCTCAAGTTTGGGTAGTTATCCCACTGGCCAGATGAGGAAATCCCTCTGTGATCTTGAAAAATCCTAGCTGTGGTTCTTGAACTTGATCCTAGATTTCTACCACTGGAGATAAGAACTTGTTCACAAGTGAAACTGTCTGAAGCAACAGAGGGAGGAAAATGTGCTTTGAATTTCCTGAGTAGAAATAGACTGGCTCCTTTAAGAGGAGACGTGGGTAACATCAGGATGGTCTTTTGTGTGAGGGAAACATGAATAAGGTACATTAGGAGATTCCAGCTTCCTTAGATCATCAAAGTCTTGAAATAACATGATTTCTTTTCCTGGAACCTCTGTTCAGACCAGGAAACACTAACTTTTTAAAAAGTGCATTTTGGGGACTTTTAAAGGAAGTCCTTTAAGAATTTTAAAGGACTGAAAATAGGTGAGAGAGAGAGAAAAGAAAAGCAAAAAAAGTAAAACCGTTCTTATTCTTTGGAGACACTGCTCCAGTTTTTTGTATTGGCCATGATATTTTTGCCTTTTCAGTTGAATCAGTAGCCTAATAAGTACTACAGCAATAGCTCATATCAACGTGCAATTTCTCCTACATGTAGTTTTTTGCAAAAACTGAGTTTTTCACCTGAAAGGAATTTTGGCATATGTGAAGAATAACATATGTATTAGGTTAAAACTCCCAAAGATCTCCTTTTCTTCACATCAGTATCAGAAAAGAGACTGAACTATGAGGGTTTAAAAAAAAGGTGCTTGCTTGGAATGTGAAAAAAATTAAAAACCTGAATGTAAGCCATAAAAAAAAATATACAGTTATGTTGTGAATACATTTGTGGCCTCTGTGGTAACTGTGGCTCGGCTTTCTTCAGATCTGTAGCATGAACCCGTTTTCCATTACTGTAGAATCACTAATAAAACTTTTTTTATGGTTTGTTATTCATCCTGCATAGGTCTGAATGAAGAAATCACTTTAAAAGAAATCTTGAGTGGCATTTCAGTTGAAGAAGACTTGTTACTTTTGTTAGTAGATTTAGCCTATTTAAAAATAATAATAAAACAGGAACTATAGTGGCCTCCATAAATAGCCAGTGAGACCACCCAGTAAAAATGTCACACTGCCATTGTGTCATCTTCTGTAGCCCCAGATTTATTTCCCCTATGTGGATGACAGGGCTTGGTCTTCTTGCTTTGTCCTAGTCATTTAAGATGTGATTTTTTTTTAAAGTCTATAAATCTGACATGAAATTGTAGTAATATTTTATTGCTTTTGTTTGTATTTACCTTAGCCTTCAGTTAGCAGTAGTAGAAAGAAAGCCATTTACCACTTCTGTGTCAATTTACATGTCAGAAAAACCTACTCCTCAGAAATATTATCAGTACCATTTATAGCCTGAATAGGAGCAATGCTGCGTAAAAAAGTGTGAGCATTATTAAAAAGATAATTAAGGTTTAAATGAGAGTCACCCTTATTTCACCTTTATAATTAGTGTCTCTTCACGGTAGTCACAGATCAGGTGTCATTTCTGTTTGATGGATCAAGCAACCAGTAGAAGAGAGGTTTATGTCACGATTTTATAACCTGAACAGATATTTTATGACAAATTTTAAAATCATCTTACATGTTTTAAGTGGAAAACAGACCATAAAAAATACTATTAAAAAATAAACCTCGAATTTCACTGTATGTAAATTATACGTCAATAAAAACATAAATAAGCCTTCCCTTTCCAGTATCTTCTCCTTCAGTCAAAATATGTACAGCCCACTCTCTGCTTTCTTCATTTTATGTCCAGAACCTTCATGGGGAAATCCTCCTACATCCCTCCCACCCTTTGAATGATGAATGAATCATCTGTTTTCTCTGAAGTAAGATGGTAAATTCAAACCTCATGAAAGGAAGGATATGTGACTTTACTTTTTTAAGTGGGGAAAGCTTTTAAAAAAAATTTTTTTTTTACTTTTTATTATGGAAACTTTCAAACATACACAAAAGGAGGGAGAAGAATATGCAGAACCACCATCTTACCCATCATCCCACTTCAACAGTTTTGAACGATTTACTGGAGTGATTTCTTTTTGGCAGCATCTTTACTGTAAATACTGTGGTTTTTTGTTCCTGTTAAACCCCTCAGCTATGCAGAGCTTGCAGCTAGCAAGGCCCCCTCTGCATGTCACCCAGTGGAGGCTCATCTGCTTCCTTGTTTCATGGCCACAGACTTTACCCTAAGTCCTCGAAATCCACAACCTTGCCAACATCACTTGTATTATTTATATAGGGCAAAAATTGAATTCACATTATTTTTGCTTACCCATTGTTTAATACAGTTCCTTTAAATAACAGAACAGCATAACATTTAGGTTCCCACTTCCCAGAGGACATGTGGGATAACCTATGGACATTTAGCCTGTGCCCCTCAGTGTAGGGCAGGCCCAGAAGAATATGCCCACAGGCCTCGTGATGATTTGTGAAAGGCCAGGCACAGCATTTTGCCAAGACTGGCAGCACAGAGTGAGGCAGAATAGAAGTGTCAAACGCTCCATGAGTGTCCCAACTCAATGAGAACTGGTTTGAACACTCTTTAAAGGAGGGGAGGGGCACAGTTCTACAGGCTGTGTAACAGAAAATGGGTAAGAGAACTTGCCTCTAGAGTTCACTATGCTGTGACAATGTTTCCAGAACAACTGATTCAGGGGAAGGGTGACTTTTGTACTGTTGATGATTCTATTTTGGTTTGCAAGTAAATTTTTTCAAATTTCTCATACCTGGAGTTTTGATAAAGACGAGAAAATAGAGTTTGAAATTGTATTGTCTGGTAAGAACATGGAGTACAGAAATTCTGGCTTATGAGCTCGAGATGAATTTGTGTGCTTAGATGGCCTATTGGGAAAAGGATAGTGAGGTCACAGCTCTCAGATGCCAAAGTGGAGCTGGCTAAGAGGTGGTCCAAGGTCAGAAATCTCTAGAAAGACCTCTGCTCTTGCTATGATACTAAGTCGGAAAGTTTTCTCTGTCATGTGCCTTGTACACTAGGAATGTTTTTATTATACCTTTTTTATTATACATTCTAACACATTATTTCTCTCTTCTAATAAAGTTTTCCTTTATTGAATAACTTTTAAGCACTTTATAATTGAAATGAACCTATGCTTCATTTATTCATTATTAAAAAGCATGTATTTGCCATCACTTCATGCTTGTTTAATTGACTCAGCACAAGAGAAACCTTTGGTCTTTAATAAGACTATACATAATTCCTTAATTCATGGCTTCACAAGTTAGGGAGTGGCTTGCTCTGAATTATGTTTATGAATTTTATGAAAATAGCATGGACTATTATACCTTTTTTTTTTTTGCAAGCCAGCAGAAAAGCCCTAATACCATCACAGGTGCCATTCAGTGGGCACATTAGCTAGCAAGTCACTTTCCTCAGCCTGAAGAGCCCAGTAACATGTAAAATCTTTCACACTTTAATTTGTTCTCATTATTTTAATATTGTAAACAAACAAATCAAATTATCCTATAACCCTCTCCCTTTTAAAGAGTCTAGTGTACCCTCATTGTTCTTGTAAAGCTTATTATGTCATTTATATTTTTCTTCTGGAAAGTGTCATTCTTTGTTCCCAACCAGCACAAAGCACTCTGAAAGTCAGGAGCAGTGTAGCTTCCCACAGCAAGCTGACTAACAGGGTATTTAAAGGCAGATTTAATTGGGAAAAAAGAACTGCCTTTTCAGTAATGATGCAAGTTAGCACAGCAGAGCTGAGAGATGAGGAATAACTTTGCAGAATAAAGGATTTAACTGTTCAAGTTGGGTTTTTAAAAATATTTTTGACCCAATGTTGGACATTCCATTCTTTAATTATCTTAGGCTTTTCTAAGGAATAAACTAAAAGTTTTGATTTTTTTGTGTGTGTCCAATGTCAAATCTGAAGGTTTTTTAATAGAAAAACCACAACTTAAAAGAAAGTTCCCCGTTGTCCTTATTGAGTAATTGTGGTCATTTTCACATAGTTCTTATGTCAGATTCTGAGGTCAGAATTCTAATAACCTAATAATTATTTTAGAATAGAAAGCAAGGACTAGCTGCCAATATAAACTATCATTTTCCTTTCATCTAGTACATTTTAACTTTTTTGAAAGTGGAATATTATCTAGTTACTTTTCAACTTTTTAAATTGATTTTAATAGATAATAGATGTAATTTCTAGACGTAACTGTTTTCTGTGATTAACCTTAGATCACGTTTTACATCTGTAAACTATGAAAAAATTTTTAAAGTCCTACCTTTTTGAAAAGCAAATATAATTTCAATTCTATTTTAATAATATTGATAATATATGTCAAACTTAATAGTCTCTTCACCATGTGAAATATGGTAAAAGGATCAGGTCTAATTATATTATCCTGGCCTCTTTGAAACTTTCTTCAGCTAGATTTCCATAATACCTACTAACTTCCCTCAATTGCCTCCTACCCATTTGTATTTTCATCAGCTTCCTTGGCCTCCACCTCCTCCTTTGACTGGTTTGAAGTGTGAACATCACCCAAAGAGCAGATTTTAGAACCTCTCCTCATTTTACTTACTTCTTTAAGGAAGTTTCCTCATCTGCACCTCTGTCCGAGAGCACCCCTAACTGTTCAGACCCACCTTTGCAACGTGATGTGCTAAACAAGTGTCTTAGCTGGCTCAGGCTGCTGTAAAAAAATACCATGGACTGGGTGGTCTGCAAACACACAAATTCATTCCCTACAGTTCTGAAGCTGGGACATCCAAGATCAAGGCACCGGCAAATTGGGTGTCTGGTGAGGGACTGCCTAATTCCTGGTTCATAAACAGCCATCTTTTTGCTGCATCCCCATATGGTAGAAGGCCAAGGGACTTCTCTCAGGGCTCCTTTATAAGGGCACGAATCTCCTTCACAAGGGCTTCACCTCCCAGAGGTCCCTCCTCCTGATAACCTTGAGGGTTAGGATCTCAACAAATAAATTTGGGGGAGACACAAACATTCAGACTATAGCAGTAGGTCCTCCTCGAAGTCCCACTAACACCTTAAACCCATCACTCAAAACCCACACTGTCCCCCCTTTTCTGCCTTGCTCTTCTCTCACCATTCTCTGGTCGCTCAGTGTCAAGGCCCCATGTGATCTTTGGGTCCTTCTTTTCCCTGATCCTGGTTAACAGTTCTACCACATCTATCCCCTTCTCCATGTCCACTGCCCTCTTTTAAGGCCTCAATCTATTTGTGGCCTTTACTTTTGCAGAAGCCTCATTCTTAACCCTTTGAATTCACTGGGCAGAATTATTTCCTCAAAATTCAAGGGAAAAACACAACTGGGCACAGAACAGGGCAAACTGCTTATGTGGAATGAGGAAAAAATTTAGCTTCTGGCATTGGCACTCGGCAGGTAACAAGTGACTGTGGTGAAAACTGACCCGGGAGAGTAGTGAGGACAGGGGTTGGTCATAACAGGGTGCCAAGAGGAGGGGGAAGGACATGGGACCCCGAGTGTGGCACTCTCTGGGGCCTGCTGTGAAGGGGAGGAGGGAGACAACCGGGAGGGAGGGAATAATTTTTTGTTTAAGACAAGGGAGACATGTGTCTTCTTTTTTTTTTTTTCCTGTGAAATAAAACTAATAACAAAAATTAAAGGAATGTTTTCCTTTATTGTAACAGAAACCAGATAATATATTGTTATCACTATATGTGTGTATATTCAGAGATTGATACTCATATTTGGAAGATATATTTTTATGTTCTGAATTTCAAGACACATAATAACCTTTGGATAAATGTGCCATGTTAAGGACCATCGTAAGCCCTGATGATTAAGTGTCCTCGGGGAGTAGAGTTCAAATAAATGTTTATGAGTTCCTTCCACAAACACAAATTCAGTGTCACCTGTGTGCCGGGCACTGAGCTGGATTGGCACTGGGCTTGCAGAGATAAAGAGGGAGAGCCTTGACTGCAGTTGCTCTTGATCTCTCACAGACATGTTTGTTAATTCTCTCACACACTAGATGGATGAAAGCCCAGAGGAGTCCATACTTAGCTCTTGGTGTAGGTCAGGGAGAGAACACCACTGAGCAGGGGAGGTAGGGCAGGAGTTTCCAGGCAAAAAAAAAAAAAGAGAAAACAAGTACAGTGACAAACAGGCAGTGTGGAGTAGCACAATATGTTGAATTTAAAGCATGAGAAATGTGTTAAAATTCCAGTCTGACACCTTACTACCAGCCAGGTGGACTTGAGCAAGCTACCTAACCACAGTGAGCCTCACTTCTATCCTCTCTAACATGGATGAAATATGAAATAATCCTGCTGCACAAGATTGTTGTGAGGGTTAAAAATAAAACCCACACAGTGGATGATAGCTCCTGTTGTTACTGCTAGTAATGGTGACATCAGCATAACACACCAAGGGTTGCTGCAGCTCAGCATGGTGGAGCACGCGCCATTGGGTGAAGGTCCTGTTATGCTATGCTTAGGAGTTTGAGCTGCATCTCAGGGATGCTGGAGTGTTGTGTAAGCATTTCAGTGGGGGAATAACGTAATCAGATTTAGGTTTAAGAAGACCACTCTGACAGCAGTGAGGATGGATTAGAGAGCACGAAAGAGTAGGGGCCGAAAAGCATGGATGAATGTTCTTCCCAATACAGTAATCGTTACTTTCCCCGATTATGCCATAGGAGGAGCTGATAAGATCCTATTTATTGCTAGATATCAAAAGAAAAAAAATGCTACTTAGTCAACAAGAATAGGAATAATTGCATTCATATTTTAGGAAAAAGACTGCAACAACAGAATTATAGATAAGTAAAAGATTTGAGAGATTTCTAAGCTCACCTTCAGACTTGGTTGAACTGTGGATTTATGAAAGAGATCCTACAGCATTTAAGCTCATTCTCAAGCCATTTCATTTTTTAAACTACTTCTTAGCCTGGTGTCCATCCACAGATGTGCTTCAGGAAGTCTATGAACTAGCTAAAATCAGAGGAAAAATCATAAGCATATGTTTCTTTTTCCATCTGGGGAGTAACTACATAGTTTTCTTCAGTTGCTCAAAGGGGTTTAGAACCACCCACAAAGTTACGAACCACTATGTCTATACATAAAGAAGACTGGCATTGCATTGGAAGAATTTGTAGTGGACTCCAGCTTAGACATTTGGTCTGAGCACCAGAGTCTCCACTTGGATGTATAATGGGCATTTTGAACTTGACCCATCCTGGGCTGAGCCCCAGCTCTTCTCCCCAACACCTGCCCCTCCCTCACCCTTGCCATCTCTGTGAATGCCACTGCAGTCGTCTGGATGCCCAGGCCAAGCTCCTCTTTTCTTCTTACTGTCTGCTCCCACTGCCTCAGGGCTGTCAGCTCTGTCTCAGAATATATCTGGGACCTGGCACTACCCCCATCAACTGCTGCCACCCGGCCCAGTTCTCCACCGTCCCGTTCCCAGCTTGTTGCAGCGGCTTCTGAACTGCTCCTCCACCTCTGCCATGCTGCTCAGTCTGCTCTTCAGATAGCAACGGAACAGCACCTGCTGGCAACCCTCCAGCAGCTTCCCACCTCCTGCGGGTAAAATCTGGACCAATAAGACTCCACATGACCTGATGTGACTCAACTCCATTATGCCCCTGACGTCATTGTTCCTTCTTTGCTCCCTCTCCACTCTGACTTCTGTGGCTTCCACTGATGTGCCATCTCAGGGTCTTCCACACGCAGTGTCCCCTGCCTGGAAGGCTCTTTCTGCAGATATCTGTGTCACTTACCCTCTCTTCCCCTTCAGGTCTTTGCCCATTTAGGCCTTCTTGGACCATCTGTTTAAAGTTGTAACATCCTGCCCTCACCTCATTCCATAATGTCCTCCTTCCTTGCTGTTTTTCTTCTGTGCTCATCACTGATATATGTGATACTTATTGTTACATATTACATTATAAGATACTTACCCTGAATGCAGGGATTCTTTTGTTTTCTTTGGTCTCTTTTCTTTCAATGCTGTTATCTAGAGTACCTATTGCAATTCTTTTTTTTTTTTTTTTTTTTTTGAGACACAGAGTCTCACTCTGTCACTCAGGCTGGAGTACAGCAGCACAGTTGTAGCTCACTGCAGCCTGGGAATCCTAGGCTCAAGCAATCCTCCTGCCTCAGCCTTCTGAGTAGCTGGGACTACCTACACGTGTGTGCCACCATGCCTGACTAATTTATTTCTTATTTTTTATTTTTGTAAAGATGGGTTTTTGCCATGTTGCCCAGGCTGGTCTCAAACTCCTGGGCTCAAGCAATTCTCCCACCTCAGCCTCCCACAGTGCTGGGATTACAGTAGTGAGCCACTATGCCTGGCCTACAATTCATAACATAGCTCACAAATACTGACTGGATGAATTATATTTTGAGAATCTATCTGGCATCTTGGCTGTTACCACCCATGAATTCTGTAACTTTCCATGTAGTATATCTATAATTGCACTTGACTGAATGGATCTTATTTCTTTTCTAGTTCACCTCTTTACTTAAAATAGTAATTAATGCAGTGATAAGTATTAATCTTTGTGGTTTCTAAATGTTCCATAGTACCCTGAATTCTATTTCCAAAAACTGCTTGGCAACTGAAAGAGTTCATCTCCATTTACTCCTTAAAGGTTCCTCAAATTCCACACCATCCTTTCTGATTTAGAAAAGAGAGTCCTTTAAATTTACTATATTTTACTCAAATTATCATAGTATAATTTTGAAAAATGTTATTTTGGTCAGACAACACAATTCCTGTCTGCCACAGTGCTATTCAGAGTGTAAATGTACCTTGCAGGTGTACTGATAGAGCTATTTTGATTAGCAGTAGCTTAATGCTTTATTATGTGTCTGTGGTTCTATGCTGGGAATATAAGAGCCATTTTTATAATATGATTGGCATCTGCTAATTTGTCTGTTTTATAAGTTTGGAATTTTTTGTACTAGACATCTTTAAAGCAGAAAACAGGCCGGGCGCGGTGGCTCACGCCTGTAATCCTAGCTCTCTGGGAGGCCGAGGTGGGCGGATCGTTTGAGCTCAGGAGTTCGAGACCAGCCTGAGCAAGAGCAAGACCCCATCTCTACTATAAATAGAAAGAAATTAATTGGCCAACTAATATATATAGAAAAAAAAATTAGCCGGGCATGGTGGCACATGCCTGTAGTCCCAGCTACTTGGGAGGCTGAGGCAGCAGGATTGCTTGAGCCCAGGAGTTTGAGGTTGCTGTGAGCTAGGCTGACGCCACGGCACTCACTCTAGCCTGGGCAATAAAGTGAGACTCTGTCTCAAAAAAAATAAATAAAGCAGAAAAAATCTGAGCCTGACACACAAAAGTCTGATTTTGTTTGCCTGAATGTTTTGGAATACCAGTAATAACAAACTAGAGATCTGAGGCATTAATGTCATCTCATGTGGTAAAACTATTTTTCAAGTATGCTTATTTTTAATGTTGATGTATTTATTTTCCACTCTTTCAGGTTTTACAAGATGAACTTGAAAACCGCTCTAATCAGGTGCGATGTGCAGAGAAAAAATTACAGCACAAAGAATTGGAGGCACAAGAACAGGTACCCTCTCCTTTCCTATTTGGATTGCTCATTTGCTTTTTCAAGGTCAAGGAGCTTATTCTTTACCTTTTTCAGCTAGGATGCTTTGGCTGCAAGTAACAGAATACCCCACTCATTGTTGGCATAAACAGGGCAAGAAGTCTGTAGGTAGGGCAGGCTCTGGCTCTACATCTCTGGCATTCTCGTGGCTCCACCTCCCGTGCGCTTCATTCTAAAAGCAATTCCAAGATGGCTAAAACAGTGCCAGGCATCCTACCCAGATCTGTACTATCCAGAGGCAGAAAGGGACTGTCAGCTTCTAGGTCTCCTTCTAATAAGTAAGGAAATGTTTCCTAGAACCACACTGGTCCCTTCACATCTCATAGGCCAGAGCAGGTCACACACTCAGCCTGGCATGCCCAATCCCTGGGAAGTGGGCTGAGAGTACCAAAGCTAACCTAGAACAATCAGGATCCACCTGCTGGTGATGGAATTAGGAGAGGAAGGAAACCTGGAACAAAAGAAAAGGGAAATAGATGTTGAGTATGTAGCCAACAGTGTTTTCTATGTCATTGTTTTAAAATAAATGGACATTATTTTATTTAGAGACATAAATCATGTTTTCTTTTGAATTTTTAGTTGTCTCCTCTTTCTTTCCATTCTGTTTAAACTAAATGAAATAGAAACCAGAATAATCTGGCTATGACAATAGCTAATGACCTCTTTTATTTTTAAATGACAGGATTGTTTTCACCCAACTCTTCTGGTTATAATAAACTACACTTAGTAGTAATTTTGACAATTTAAAGTAAAAAGTCAACATGTATGAATAGAGAATGAGTTTTAATGAAACCTTTTATAAATGCATTGTCCTCAGCCATTGAGTATAGAATTGCTGATATTGTTCTAAGTACCATCAATCCATCATGTACAGAACTTGACATAGGTATTGGCAGACATTTATACTTTGATTATCTAATAGTAAAACTCAGTACAGGAATTTTGCTATGAGAAGGGAAGCTTTTTTTTAAATCTCTGGAGATGTTTACAAACAGGATCCCATGGTAGAGGATTATATAAAATGGCAGAAGTAACACCTAATAGATGCTGAGTATTAATACTTACTGAATTGACTTGACCTCCTATAACTCCTTCCTACTTTCTAATATATACCTGTATAAGATGTATATCATATATATGTACATCATGTATACATGATATGCATAAATACACATATACATGTATGTATTACACAGTGTATATGTCATGTAGTTAATAATAGGATAACAAAATAAAATAATACTAGAAAAAAAAAATGAATAACTACACTTTGCCAAGTGCCTACAAGGTGACAGACACTATACAAGAAACGTTACACATAATTGGTTCATTTAATCCTCACAATTGCCATGTAAGGACAGTATTATCATCTACATTTTATAGATGACTCACTAAAACCCAGAGTGGTTAAGTAACTCATCCAAGATCACACAGCAATAAAATAGTAGATGTGTATTCAGGCCCAGATTTATCTAAATTTCAAACCTTTGCTCCTTTCATGACAACTTTTAAGTTAAATTTCTAGCTAATAAAAAACTGGATAGCAATGACAGTGGAAATAAACTTATTAAAGATGGCAGGAAAACAAACATACTGTTCCAGATACCTGGTAAAGTTGCAAATGCCATTGCCCTTCCGTGGGCAGAGAAAAACAAAAAGCAAAGGAAACAAAAACAGCGGATTTGGCCACAGATGCCTCCTCCGATGGGCTCATGGGATTGTTCAAGTCCAATCAGTATAGGTCCAATTGTCACTGGAGGTCATCTGAGCTCCCTCCTCTGTCGAGGATGCATGTAACTAAAAGGAGAAAAGGCAAGCTTCTTAAAGCAGGAAACAGTGCTCCCAGGAGGATTGAGGCTTCTCCAGTTTGTGGTAAAATATGACTTAAGGTAAAACTTTGTTGACATCACTTTAATTCATGGCAAAACTTCACACAGAAAATTCCATAATATATTGAGAGTAGGGAAATTAAGAAATCCCAAATGAACAATAGAGAAGGATTCAGGAACTACTCTCAGTCTTTTTTTATTGACTCCTTTTTGATCATCAAAGTTACTTTCATCTTTGTAGTGACAATAGCTTTTTAGAATATTTCTTACACTAATTCCTGATATCTTCTATTAGGCTACAGTTTACCAAAGAAATGTCAGGAAATACCCATGGGTAAAGCTGAATATTTCATAATCTTTGCAACCATGAGATGCTGGGTTCTTTCCACAAGGTCCTAGGGTGTAGCTTAAAAGGAAAAAATGCCAGTTGTTTCAACAAAACTGAACAGCAAATGATAGGCATTTAATAAGTACTATTCAACTATATTTAATATAATCTTTTGTCTAAATTTGACCTGTGTCCCCCTTTAAATGTATGACATTGTTAGAAGTAGTTAAAAAGTAAATAGAACTATTGTGATGAACATTTTTTAGGATCTACCTATATATGAGTCTACTGAGGATATCTAAAATGTTAAAATTGTTATATTATGTTTTTCTTTTTTGTCATCCGTCGAAGCAACTGCAAAAACAGTAGCTAGCTTCACATCAGCCAATTAAATAACTGAAACGTGTGTAGAACAGCTACTTAGACTTCCTTCTTTTTCTTTTCAACCAAATATTATTATCCTGATACTAGTTTCATAAAGAATCAAAATTGAAACTGGCAGGATTACAAAAGACAATTTCCTAGGCTGCTTTTTTTAACTTGCTTGCTTAAAAAGAATTTAAACTGTTTCTGTTTTTCATTTAAGAAAAATTTCTATGTTTTGATTGTGTAAAAACAAAAAATGAATGAGGCATTTTAAAAGTTGTGTTTTTAATTAAAAACAAAAAGCTGCTTCTCATCAGGTCTTGATGGGTGGTGTCCTTGCTGCCTACCACTAGCCATGGTGCCATCAGCTCTGTCTTCTGTCTCCTCATGTTGGCAGATCGGCATGTTCATCAGTGGGTACAAAGGGTTAATTTGGTTGTTATGCAGATTCAAGAGAAAGAGCACAAATAGAATTAGAAAATACTAAATTTTTATCTGTCAGTCTTACAAAAACATGATCTTTCCTTTAATCCATAAGTAGTAAAATATTAGAAATCACCATTAGTTTTACGCAGACGAGGAGGTAATAATTTCTAATTCCAGATAAGAGCCGAGCAAGAACCCAATAATTTCAGCAAAGGAGGGGAGATCAGAGCTCTGATAAAACTTCCTCATTGTACAAGGAAACTGAGTCATCAGGAAAGGATGTGACTCCCCTAGTGTACAATACTGTAGTGGCAGACCCAGGGTAGGACAGTATGTGGTCTACTTACTGCTAGGATTTCATTTTCCATTGTTTAAACACTATGTAAAATGGATATATGCCATCTGTCACTCGGGTTCAGGTATAGATTAAATATTATGGCTAAAACTAAAATTCACTTTTGGGAGCAAACAATGTTTCATTATTCACAATGAGACTAGATAATTTAGTCTGATAAATTATAGAAAAGAAAAGGAAGAAAAGAACCTAACAGTTTACTTGGTCTTCTTAACACTGTGTAAAGTATTTATCACAAAGGCATTGAACAATGTCAGATTCTAACAGACTGTAATGTGGATATTAATATGCATGTAACAAAACCCCTGCTTCAGACTGGCAATCTTAACCTTTGACAGTATGAATAGCTTTAATTACATTGGTCATTCAGCTTCCTAGAAGATTATTTTAAATAAATTAGTGAGAAAAAAACAATATTACAGAGCTCTCCTAATAAATAAAACACAATGGTAAGCATGCACAGGAGAGTCAGCTTTTTTTATTCAACATTTTATTCTTTTGTCAAACATATCATACTGGACAGTGTTAAGTTTGAAAAGAAACAAAGATGAGTAAATTATAGGTCCTGCCCTCAAGGAATTTACAGTCTAGTAAAGGAGATACGTGTAAAATGTAGACTCTAGGCATGAAATGAAAGTTGATTCTTGTTCTAAATGATTTGGGGGCTCAGAATCACAATACATAGGAAGAACACAAGCAT
Source organism: Mirza zaza (assembly GCA_008750895.1). NCBI lineage: Eukaryota > Metazoa > Chordata > Mammalia > Primates > Cheirogaleidae > Mirza > Mirza zaza. Next base: position 24,334 of record VSMD01007120.1, on the reverse strand, counting down.
TGGTCCTGACTTCCATCTTCCCTGACTCTGTGGGGAAAAAAATGGGAGGGTCTTTAGCCAGGAAAAGGTTAGGGCCCCACCCCGTAGGCAGGGTTTGGCACTCGCTGAGTTGGAGTTCTTTGAGGAGCCTGCAGCTCTTGAGGGAACCGGGTCCTTCTGAGGCCAAAGAGAGTTAGTGCCTCTGCCAGCCTTTTCTGGAAACTACCTGGCTCCCACGTTGCCTTGCTGCTTTTGGCTGCCGGTGGGCGACCTCTCTGGTTTTGCAGCCAGCATTTTTGTAGCCAGATGGTTTAGTTCTGAGTCTTAGACGGTGTGTCCAAGCATTAAAGGTCTGGACTGTACAGGCACAAGTAACCCACAAATTGTTTTAAAATATATAGCTAAAAGCCAGTCACACTTTAACATTTCAGTCACAGTTTTGCAGCAATGAACTTCATATTTAAGGCTTAGACCTGTCAGTTAGTTTAGGAGAGAATCTAGTGACCAAAGACAAGTCTCAGTGGTAATTGTGTGTGTTTAGGAGCTGGGGGGTAGGGGCAGAGGTTGTCCCAGAGACCCCTGCCAAGACACAGGGAGAAGAAACAGGAGAGGTTTTAAGGACTATTGTGCTGCGGTGAGAAAAGCACTCACTGGTTCTAAATCCACCTTTGTCACTCCTAATCATGTGATCATGGGGAAGTTGCTTAACCTCTCTGGATATCAGGTTCCTAAGCAGTAAAATGTTAGTAATAATATCTTCCCACATGGTTCTTAGGAACATCAAATCATGATAATGTACGTAAAAATATTTCAAAAGCTATAAAGCATTATGCAGATGCAATATGTATGGTTACAGTTCTTCAGAAAGGAGAAGGGGACATGTGAGCTGAGCATTAACATGGAGGAAGGACATTCTAGTCAGGGAGCAGAAAGGCGGAAGACATGAGGCAAAACATGCTCAGCGTGCTCAGTGAACACTGAGTAATATCTTGGCCAGAGAGTGATATCAGTGAAGAGGAAAATAAGACCAGAAATTTAGCTTTCTTCAGTTTGTCCATTACAAGGGAGGGCATCCTTTGATCCTTTGTTATTGAGCATCTACTCTTCATTAAGTGCCATGGTTTACATCAGGACCATTGGTGGCCAGTCCCAGATGCCATACTGAGTTCAGTCATTTGTTAGGAAGCAGTTATCAGCAATTGAGGATTTTTTTCTTTGCTGAGGAGCATTACATAATTGAGATTATACTTTCCAAAGATCAATCCAACAGGTAGACAAGATGAACACGAAATGAATGGAGACCAATTCAGAGGCTACAGCACTAAAATTCGCATTACTAGTCACAAGAGAAATATGGAAGGCTTGACCTGGATGTTGTCAAAGGAAATAGAAAGGGACAAATGTGAAGATTCTTGTGAGAGGGAAAAAATTACAGAATATAGAAATTTAGAGGGCAAAAGAAAGGAATGTGTCAAAAATAACACCAAGTTTTTTAATTGATAAGCTGGTGCATAATAGACAATGATACCATCACTTTTTAGATGTTGCATCTGAGATGCTAGAAGGAGGACATTCATTTGGAGACAGGTAGTTGAACATCTGAATCTAGAACTCAAGGAAGAGCCCTAGGAGTGTAAAATGTCAGCACCATCTTGATGGGGACGCAGCAGAAGTGCAGTGTTTGGATGACACTGACACGGAAGAACCTGGCGAGAGATAAGAGGGTTGGGGGCAGGCCTTTGCCACACTCAGGTGACCAGAGAAAGAAGGGGAAGATGCATAGCAGGGTCAAAAGGAATGGGCAAAAAGATAAGAGCAGAGCCAAGAGAACTTAATGGCGTGAAAACCAAGGAAAGAGTTTCCCCCTAGACTTTCGTCTCTTTAGGGTAAGGATCTGTCATCTTCTTGGCATCCACCAGTACTTGTTGAATTGAATTGCTCTCTAAAGCCTTTGCTGTCCCGGGCCCCTGTCCCCAAAATGTCCCTGCCCTCCCCAGGTCTCTCTTTCATCTGTGCTCTGGTAGCACTTTATGTGGCCCTATATTACAGGTTTCCCATCCAGTTCCCTTAGTAGGTGGTGTACTCTGAGGGTGCACCCCTGACCTGGGACTGTGTCATGTTTATCCCTGTATCTCAGCCCGGCCCATGTGGTGCTCAGTGAATTAATGAGACAAAGAAAGGAGGGAGAGAAAGGGGAAGGCATGGAAAAAGGGAGAGAGGGAGGATTAGCAACATCATATGCTAAATAGGAGGAGGAAAGGAGGGAGGGAAAGGATGGAGAGAGGAAAGGAAGATTACCAGCATCGCATTTTACGGGGAATTTGAGGATGTTGAGTTCCAAAAGCCACTGAACTTGTGTAATGATCACAGGCCCTTGGTATTGGGCCTCCTAAACATATCTAAGTGTCTTTTTCTAAGCTTATTTTTGTCTAGATTTTTAAAAAATAAATATTATAGATATTCTTTTATCATTTTCAGCTGGGGTAATCATGTCATCTAGGATCATTCATGGCCTCTCATAGCTTCTCCAGGCTGTCAGCTATTGCCCAGACATTCTAGCACCAAAAGGGTTCATAAGCCAGGGAAAACAAAGGGAAAGCAGAATGCCAGTGCCCTGCCCATGCAGCCCACCTTTCTGCTCCCCTCTAAAACAGGGCAGATTTTCCTTCCAAATATCTCCTGCGAGATGCCTCCAAAAGGCCAAAGCAGACAGGACACCAAAAAAGTCCTTTATTTTCTCTACAGGTAAACTTAGCATTCTACCGATTCCTTCCTGGGTCCCTGGGTTTGGTTCCTTTAGTACAAGTAGCTTTCGGGTAATGTTAGACATCTCTAGAAGTGCCTGAGCTCCTTCTGCCTGGTTTTGCGTCAGAACTATTATCATTCGTATTCCTAGAAAGTTTATTGCCTCCCACAATGCCCAGTGATCTATTGGGGAATAGCATGGATATTAGAAAAACCAAAATCAATAAGTTTAAAGCTTTCAGTGGATAGCACTGCTTATCTTTAAACCACCTCAGTCGTCATCAAGGGTAACCGGAAAATCTATGGAGTCACGGGCAGCCTTAAAAAGGAAGATGCTACGGAGACAGAAAATCAATTAAGCAATAATCGTGACAATTGTTAAAAGGAAGAATTGGTCTTCTACCAGATTTTCAAGACTTTAATTTCCATTTTCCATAAAGGATTTTAAAACTTCACAGTCTTAAATGCTGTTGGCTAACTCATCTATAGTGAAATCTATTTGAAAGTACTAACAACTCAAAACTGTATTTTGTCCCAAAGCACATTATAAAATCAGGAATTGCAACAGAAATATAATTCAAAGACTTTTATTGACTTTTCATGTTTAATGGTTATTATTCTGGTTTGTTTCAAGTAATTTTAATAACCACAGTTTATTTACAAAATTCAGACTAATTCTTTTGTTCCCATGCCAACAAAATACATTTGTTCCCAACAGCTGGCATGATGCATCATTCTAAGATGAGTTGTTATGGGAGATAGAGCCACATTTAATTTTGGCCACATCTTATTCTCAGTGACAGTTTGAATACTTGCCCCTGTTTTCTGGAAAAAAAAACCACTTGAACTAGTGTCAAGGACAATAGTATTTTTATGAAAATACACATCTCATCCAAATATTTCATATAAATTAGTTATTCCAGTAGATTTTAGTGACAAAGCAAGTCAAACACTTATATCCAAACCTCTGCTGAAAATTATATACAATGATCACAATGCCATTTTTTAAGGATGACTTAAAGCACTCTTCTAGTGTGAATGCGCCCTGCATTTCATCTTTGCTTCCTTGAGATTCCCTTTGTTTTTAACTTCACTAGGCTTATTGTGCTGGGGGAGGAGAGAAGAGGCAGGATCCCTTATGTGCTTGCTGCGTGTTTTTAATCCTGTACTTTGCTGACATATCAAATCCAAGTGTCAGCAAAGCACCCACTGCATCACTGCAGCTGTTTTTCCACAAAGCATTTTCTACATTGTTGAAGTAGTTCTTCGTCCTTGCAGTGAACACTGGGGGATGATGAAGATGGGCGAGAGCCACGGGATTACTCAGGGCTCCTACCCGGGGCTGGAGGGTTCAAAGCCAGGCTTTGCCTGCCTATGGCTGAGTCTCATCTTTTACTTTAATAGTGAAGTAATGTGATAATATATTCTCACTTCTTTTGGTTTAATTTTAAAGATAATTTGGCTTTAATTTTAGTCTTCTTTTCAATCCAAAGATAATTTAATCCAAATGATTTACTCCAAACCAATAAAGTATAGAGGCACTTAAAGAATAAAGCAGAAACAAAAACTTAAAATCAAGTTGTGTTCTATACCACCTTTTAAAATTGGTGGGCAATGGCCAGGCGCGGTGGCTCACGCCTGTAATCCTAGCACTCTGGGAGGCCAAGGTGGGCGGATTGGTTGAGCTCAGGAGTTTAAGACCAGCCTGAGCAAGAGCTAAACCCCGTCTCTACTATAAATAGAAAGAAATTAATTGGCCAACTAAAAATATATAGAAAAAATTAGCCAGGCATGGTGGCACATGCCTGTCGTCCCAGCTACTCGGGAGGCTTAGGCAGGAGGATTGCTTGAGCCCAGGAGTTTGAGGTTGCTGTGAGCTAGGCTGATGCCACGGCACTCTAGCCCAGGCAACAGAGAGAGACTCTGTCTCAAAAAAATAAATAAATAAAATAAAATTGGTGGGTAAGAAGATATCAAGCATTAACCTGGGTAATTGAATATAATTTCCCAGGAAGATGGAAAGGAAAAACTATATATATATTCCTGATGAGTGTCCTATCAAGGCTTTTCTGACAGCTACTAACCATTGTATTTATAGAATTAAGCAAACAGCTGGAAGAGGGAAGTAAGAGATAAACACAATGATGGTAAAAAAGGGTGGGGTGAGTCAGCATGGTCACAAAGGAGAAAGGTTGATATGACCACTTACTGTCCTTGTCATGTTCCAAAAAGAATATCAAACATTCTAAGATGCCACTTAACTTGCAATTCCTTTTTTTACTATACGCCAACTAGAAAAGATCTCCTTTTCCTATTAAGAAAAGACTATTTCCGGGAGGCCGAGGCGGGTGGATTGCTCAAGGTCAGGAGTTAAAAACCAGCCTGAGCAAGAGTGAGACCCCATCTCTACTATAAATAGAAAGAAATTAATTGGCCAAATAATATATAAAGAAAAAATTAGCTGGGCATGGTGGCACATGCCTGTAGTCCCAGCTGCTCGGGAGGCTGAGACAGTAGGATTGCTTGAGCCCAGGAGTTTGAGGTTGCTGTGAGCTAGGCTGACACCACGGCACTCACTCTAGCCTGGGCAACAAAGCGAGACTCTGTCTCAAAAAAAAAAAAAAAGAAAAGACTACTTTGAGGTAGCAACAACTGACATTGTTTATTGGCAAACAAATGACAGAGAAGAGATATTTTAGAGGCACCAGATATATATTAGTTTAAACTAGAAATAAGGAAAGAAAGATGATTTTTTGAATACAATGGACAATTCAGAAGTTAAAAGGGCTATTCGGATATGTTTTCCATGTAGATAACCTGTTGGATTTCTATACAGAATCAGAGGGCACAGTTCTAGTAAGAAAAAAATATTATTAGAAAATGTTCAAATGCAAAAAATAACTTGTTGAATTAAATGGAAAAATTAGAACTAGTGAAGAATATAATAATTGGCATTATTAAAGTGTTATGAAATACAGTTCCTATTTTGAACCAGACAACCTAATACTTAGCTCTCAGTGTACAGAAGTGGCATGGAAAACATGCTATCCTCTAGGATCTTCTGTTATAATAAAGGAAAACAAATAGTTTAGGGGTCGCTTTTTGGTTTTGTATTTGACATCTGCCCTCGTGTTTACTCAGAAGGGGTGAGGAGAAATAAGAGGTGAAGACCACTCTGAAGGGAGATTTTCTAATTTTGATTATTAATAAGAAAGGAAGGAATTTGCAGCCTGTTTGTCTTGGCCCCAACAAACTTATTTGAGGGGCTCTTCTCAGCTCAGTTGGGTAGCAAGGCATGGTGGAAAGGCATAGACATCATGCTCGCATGCTTGTCCCAGTGCTTAGATAAGCAGCCACAGCAGAAAGGTGTTGATGATCCGATGATCCGATGCTGTAGGCCTGGTTGGAACCAGACCAACAATTTATCTTATTTTTCTGCCCTTCAGCCTAAGATTTTATTTTAATGAATGCCCCTTCAGAAAGAATGAAAAACTATACTAAATGGTTTCAAGTGCTTCATTCAGCACATGAGAGTTAGAGGTTTTGTGTGACTTGATAAGCAGAGGAAGAGAATTGAGATGGTATAACAGAATGTGCCATGGTAACCGAATGACAGCTCAGGGTGAACTTTTGGTAAACTCCTAAGTGACACTTTCAACATTCAATTCACCAGTCATTTACTGAGAAGTTGCCATATGGCCTGGGTATGCTCCTCCTTAATGAGCCCTGAACTGCAATTTGTGTCTCTTTGCATTTTTATTGTGAAACAATTAAAAGATCGGTTCAGCTTCTTAGCTGATGAACAAACCAAACAAAAATCCTTGCCCTTGTGAAGTTTACATTTTAGTAGTGGTACTTCATTGCCCTTTGCATTTCTACATAAATTTTAGATTCAGCTTTTCAATTTTTAATAAGTCTTCCAATCCATGAATGTAGTATGTCACTCTGCTTTATTTAAACATCTTAAATTTTTCTGTTATATTTTGCATGTTCTGTGGAGATAACTTCTACATCTTCTGCATATTGTTTATTCTTATGTATTTGACATATTATAATGCTAATTTTTAGTAGCTTTTTTATTAAAAAATTGCATTTTCTCACAGTTTGTTGCTGGTATATAGAAATATAATTGACTTTGTATAGATTCCCTTTATCACATTAAGTAATTTTCTTTCTATTCTTACCAACACTCATTATTCTTTTTTAAGTCACAAATAGATATTGAGTTTTCTTAAATGCCTTTTCTCCATCCTTTGAGATAATTATATGAATTTTGTCCTTTATTCAACTAATACAGTGAAAGTCATAGATTTATTTTCTAATGTTAAATCAGCCTTGCATTCCTGGAATAAGCCCCCTTTGATCATGATAACTTACTCTTTTTTTTTATGTTTAGCTGGATTTTGGTTTGCTAATATTTACTTAGAAATTTTACATTTGTGTTTATGAGGGAAATTGTCCTATAGTTTTCTTTTATTTTAATGTTCTCATCAGATTTTGATATCAAAGTTTACTGGCCTCACAAAACAAATTGGAGTGTTCCCTCCTTATCTATTTTCTGGAAGAGTTTGTGTAATATTGATCTTTTTTTCCTTTAAAATATTTGGTAGAATTCACTGATGAAGCCACCTGGGCCTAGAGTTTTCTTTGTTGGAAGATTTTCAATTGATTGTGGATATACTTACTTTAGTGTGGTTATAGTATTCATATTTTGTTTTTAGTTCTGTCTTGGCTTTTGATCATATTGTCTTGCTTTCTTGTAAGCCTGATATTTTTTATTGATTGCCAGATATTTTATATGAAAATTTATAGAAATGATTTAAGACCTAGGCCAATGTTTTCCAGAGAGAACTTACATTTGTTTCTAGGTAGGCAGGTAGTGGCATTTGCAGTCTTGAATAACCTTAATCCATTTCCAGAGATTGAGATAATTTGAAGCTAGACTTGAGTTCTGGAGAGAGTTGTTCTATTTCCAATTCATTCCTACTCATAGAGTGTAGCCCTTTGGAATCCACCCAAACATAGTGATTTTATCAGACACTTCCCCTTAGTGAACCCTGAACTGCAATTTGTGTCTCCTTGGATTTTTATTGTGAAACTGTTAAAAGATCAGTTCAGCTTCATAGCCTCTCACCAACCACTCCAGAATTGGCAAAGATCACTATGTTAAAACGTCCTCAAATGCCAGTCTTACAAATTCTCCTGGTTTATATCATCTCCAGGATCTTGGACCCATAATTCTTCCCTGCCTTGTTAGTTCCCTAAAATTTTGAAGAGGAATTGGGAAAGGATTATCTAAACTTCCATTACTAAAAGTGGAAACCCAGCATTTGCATTTCTGTGAATTGCTTAATCACGTTTGTTGCTAATTCTCTCTATTAATTTGTTTTTCCAGTTTGATCTCTAGAAGTTTATTTTTATATAGTCTGTATATTAATGATTTATTAGTTAAATAGGTTGCAAATACTTTCAGTTGCTTCTCTTTTAATTTTTCATTCAATATTTTCATTTTTTGGAAGGTTATCTTCTTTTAAGCTTGCTCAGGTAAGCATTTCCTAACCCAAGATGATGAAATGTATTCTTTTTATTTTCTTATATTACTTTTAAGAATTTTGTTTTATATATTAAACTCTTTAGTCCATCTCAAATTTATTGTTATATATGATGTGGAATAAGGATTGCTGTAGACTGAATGGCCCTTGAAGGAGGTCCATGCTCTAATCCCTGGAATCTGTGAAAATGTACATTACATGACAAAAGAAACTTTGCAGATGTAATTCAGGTCACTAATCAGCGATCTTTAAAAAGGGAGATTATCACTTCTCGGCCTTTTGGCTAAGATCAAGTGTCATATCTGTTCTTATCAATTTAAAAAGGGAGATTATCCCAGATTATCCAAATGGTGGGCCCAATCCAAATACATGACCATGGAGAACTTTCTTTGACTGGAGGTAGAAGAGATGTGGCAGAAGTGGGGTCAGAGAGACTTGAAACGTGAGAAAAATCCAGTGCATCACTGCCACTTTAAGGATGCAGAGGACTTCTTTCATCAGTGTTTTGTAGTTCTGTAGAGATCTTTCACCTCCTTTCACTTAGGTTAAGTATATTCCTAAGTATTTAGTTTTCTTTGTAGCTGTTATAAATGTTATTGAGTCTTTGATTTGACTCTCAACTTGATGGTTATTAGTATGTAGAGATGATACTGATTCATGTACATTGATTTTGTAACCAAGACTTTGCTGAGTTTATTTATCAATTTATTTTGGTGAGTCTTTAGAGTTTTCTAGATATAAGATCATCTTATCAGCAAACAGGGATATTTTGACCTCTTTTTTCCTAATTTGGATTCCCTTTATTTCTTTTTTTTGCCTGATTGCTCTGGCTAGGACTTAACAGTGCTATGTTGAATACAAATGGTCATAGTAGGCACCCATGTCTTGTCACAGTTCTTAGGGGGAATGATTTCAACTTTTCCCTATTCGATATGACGTTGACTATGGGTTTGTCATATATAGCTTTTATAATTTTGAGTTATGTTCCTTCTGTGCCTAGTTTCTGAGGATTTTTATCAGAAAAGGGTGCTGGATTTTATCAAATGCTTTTCCAGCATCTATTGAGATGATCATACAGTCTTTGTTTTTGTATCTGTTGATGTGGTGAATCACATTTATTGATTTGCACATGTTAAACCATCCTTGTATCCCTGAGATGAAATGCACTTGATCATGGTGAATTATCCTTTCGATGTGCTGTTGAATTTGGTTTGCTAGTAATTTATTGAAGATTTTTGCATCTATGTTTATTAGAAATACTGGTCTATAGTTTTCTTTTTTGTTGTTGTGTCCCTTCCTGGCTTTGGATGATACAAACAAATGGAAAAACATCTCATGCTCTTAGATTGATAAAATCAACATCATAAAAATGTCCATAACGGCCGGGCACGGTGGCTCATGCCTATAATCCTAGCACTCTGGGAGGCTGAGGCAGGCGATTGCTCAAGGTCAGGAGTTCGAAACCAGCCTGAGCAAGAGCAAGACCCCATCTCTACTATAAATAGAAAGAAATTAATTGGCCAACTATATATATATATATATATAGACATACATACATATAAATTAGCCGGGCATGGTGGTGCATGCCTGTAGTCCCAGCTACTCGGGAGGCTGAGGCAGGAGGATTGTTTGAGCCCAGGAGTTTGAGGTTGCTATGAGCTAGGCTGACGCCACAGCACTCACTCTAGCCTGGGCAACCAAACAAGACTCTGTCTCAAAAAAAAAAAAAGTCCATACTGCCTAAAGTAATTTATAGATTCAATGCAATTCCCATCAAAATACCAACATCTTATTTCACAGACCTAGAAAAAATAATCCTAAGCTTCATTGGGAACCAAAAAAGAGCCCAAATAATCAAAGCAATAAGTACAAAGGGCAAATATGGAGGCATCAAATTACCTGACTTCAAATTTTACTACAAGGCTAACAGTAACCAAAACAACATGGTACTGGTATAAAAGTAGAGACATAGACCAAAGGAACAGAATAGAGAACCCAGAAATAAAACCATATACCCATAACCAACTGATCTTCAACAAAGCAGACAACAACATACAGTGGAGAAAGGAAACCCCATTCAATAAATGGTGCTGGGAAAATTTGATAGCCATGTGCAGAAGAATGAAGCAGGGCCCCTATCTCTCACGAAAATTAATTCAAGATAGATTAAAGGCTTAAATGTAAGGTATGAAACCATAAAAATTCTAGAAGAAAATGTAGGCAAAACTCTTCTAGACATAGGTCTCAGCAAAGAATTTATGACTAAGACCCCAGAGGAAAATATAACAACAGTAAAAATAAATAAGTGGGACTTAATTAAATTAAAAAGCCTCTTCACAGCAAAGGAAATAATCAACAGAGTAAACAGGCAACGTATAGAATGGAGAAAATATTTGAAAACTATATATCTGACAAAGAACTAATATCCAGAATCTACACAGAACTCAAACAAATCAGCAAGAATAAAATCAAACAACCCCATCAAAAAATGGGCAAAAGACATGAATACAATTTTTTCAAAAGAAGATAGACAAATGGTCAAAAAACATATGAGAAAACATTCAACATTACTAATCATTAGGGAAATGCAAATTAAAACCACAAGGAGATACCACCTTACTTCCATCAGAATGGCCATTACTAAAAAGTCAAAAACAATAGATGCTTAAACACTGTTGGTGGTATCTCAAGAATGGGAAAAAAAAGCACCACATGTACTCACCAGCAAATTGGTATTAACGGATCAATACCTAAGTGGACATATAGGAATAACATTTATCAGGTGTCCAGAGAGTGGGAGGGGGGGAGGAGGGGAGGGGTATATACAACCATAATGAGTAAGATGTGCAACGTTTGGGGGATGGACATGCTTGAAGCTCTTACTCGAGGGGGGTGGGGGGCATGGACAATATAAGTAACCTTAATTAACTTGTACCCCCATAATACGCTAAAATAAAAAAAATAAAAAAACACTGTTGGTGGGATGACAAACTAGTACAACCCCTGTGGAAAACAGTATCAAGATTCCTTAAAGAACTAAGGAATCTTGCTGGGTATTTACCCAAAGGAAAAGAAATCATTTTATCAAAAAGTCACCTGCACTCAAATGTTTATCACAGCACACTTCACAATTACAAAGATATGGAACCAACCTAGGTGCCCATCAATTTATGAGTGGATAAAGAAAAAGTGGTGTATACATACTATGGAGTATTACTCAGCCATAAAAAGGAATGAAATAATGTCTTTTGCAGAAACTTGGATGGAACTTGAGTCGATTATTCTGGGTAAAGTATCTTAGCAATGAAAAAGCAAACACCACATGTTCTAACTACTAAGTAGGAGCTAAATTATGGGTACACATAGGCACAAAAAGACGTAAAGGACATTGGAAACTAAGAAGGGGGGAAGGGTAGGGCGAAGGGATAAAAACTTAACTATCAGGTACAATGAACACTATCCAGGTGACAGGCACACCAAAAGCCCTGATTTCAGCATTATACAGTATATCCATGTAACCAAAATATTTGTACACCCTTAATATTTTGGGATTAAAAACATTACCAAAAATACAGAAAGAAAGGAAGAGCGGAAGAAGAAAAGATGGAGAGGACAACATGATTAGGAATGAAGGCAGACTTAGGGGGTTGAGAGGGACTTCCAGCTCAGGAACTGAATTCTGCCAACAGTACAAATAAACTTGGAAATGCTTTCTCCCCCAGAGCTTCCAGATAAGAGCGCAGGCCAGCTGACACACATTGATTTTTGACCTTGTGATATCCAGATCAAAGGATACAGCTGAACCCCCTCGAACTTCTGATCTACAGAACTGTGAAATAATAAATTTGTGTCGTTTTAAGCTGCTAAATTAGGAGTAATTTGTTACAGCAATGATAGAAAACTAATATAGGAATCTTAATTTATTCATTTTATTTCCAAATACATAACCAGTTATTCATATTTTTATTGACTGAGATATACTTCCTCTATTTTTGGGAAATGCCATCTTTGTCACAAATCATAATTTCTGTATATATGTGAATCTGTTTGGAGCTGTCTCCTCTTTCCTATTCATTCATTTTCTATGCCAATATGAGCCAGTTATTATGGTGCTTAAGAGCATGAACTCTGGAGCCACACTGTCAGAGTTCAGATCCCAGCTCTGCCACTACCACTTACTTGTTATGGAACCTCAAGCAAGTTACTTTACTTAATTTGCCTCAGTTTCCCTATTTTGAAAATAGGTTAATAGTAGCACCCACCTTATAAAGTTGTGGTAAGGATTAAATCAGTTATTACAAGTAAAACCTTTAAAAGACTGTTAATACATAGTAAATATTATCTATAGAGGGAAGGCTCTTCTCGTCACATTTTTTTTAAATTATCTCAATTATTCTTAAGCATTTTCTCTTTTACGTAAATCTTGGACTGAGCTTGTAGAGTTCCTTGTTTAAAAATCCCACTGATTGTCTGATTGGGATTGCACTGAATTTATGAATGAATCTCAGGATAATTGACATCTTTGCAACATTGAGTCTTCCCATTCAGGAACTCTACATTTCATTAGATCTTCTTTTGTATCTTTCAGTACAATTGAAATTTATCATCATATAGATGTGTTGTACATTTCTTGTTAAAATTTATTTACAGATATGTTATGGTGTTTTTTCATTTTGTGGATTCTCCTTATATTTTCTAAATGGTTATTGCTAGTGTTTAGAAAAGTATTCACATTTTTGTGAATATGTATATATGTACTTACATATGTGTATATATGTGTATGTGTGTGTATATCCAACCAGAACTATTACTAATATTAGTTCTAAAGATTTTTCAGTTGATTTCCTAAATTTTCAAAGTAGGCAATTATATCACTCCTAAATAGACATAATGTTTGTACCTTCCTTCCCATCTTTCATGCTTATTTGTCTTATTGGACAGGCAAGACCTCTGGTTCAATATTGAGTAGTAGCAGTGATAGCATGCATTCTTGTCTTTTACTCATCTTTACTGAGAATTGTTTCACTGAAGTGTTTTGCTTTCTGAGGGTTTATGATAGCTACCTTTTGTTGAATTTAGACATATCACCTTCATTATAATTACTTCTGGACATACTTTGTCATTTCCACTAGACTAAGACTCCTTTGAGGGCAGAGTATATGCACACATATGCATATGTACATACATACATGCACATACATATGTTGTGTGTTTGTGTGTATAATATATATATTTGGCTCACAGTCAAGTTTTACCACGTAGAAGATGAACAGAGTTTCTCTGCAGTTGGTACTGGGAGGTTTATGGAGACACAGGAAGCCTCAGAGTGCTGTCACACATGCCAGATAGAAGCATCCTTCCTCTGTGGTTTCAGCAGACTTCTTGGCCCTCTCCTCTTATACCCATCATGGGATCTCTTAGCCACTGTGTAAGAACGCTATCTGCGAGGTGTAGCATTACCCCTATGTAGGGAGTCAAAGGGTACTTCTCCCCTTATTGCATATCACACTCCCTCCCAGATTCCCCTCCTGGAGCTCTTACACTGTAGTCAGGGGTCTCTTTTCTATGATGTCACCCTGGGTCTGACCTTCAGATTCCTGGCCCACTGACTATTGTTTTTCCTTTTGCACCTGCTTGCAGTATTTTCCTTTTCACTCAGCTGCACACTATTTGCTTTACCCACCTCCTCCGCAACCAAATAACCCCAAAAGACATCTGAGAAATGCCTTTCCCTTTAAAAATATCAGTAGATATTTCTTTATATAGTTATATTCTTTATATATTATGTCTTTTGTATTTATAGTCTTTATATATTTCTTTGTAATAGTAGGTTATTTTTTCGAGGACAATAGTGTGAGTTGGTTCCCCAATCACTTGTACTGAGCTTAATCTTGGCACCAACACCACAGCATCGCACGGTGCTTTGCACAGAGCAGGCATTCAACTGCTTGATCAGTAAATTCAGGAATTATACATTCCATAAGCTTTTGGACCCTGAGTTGGCTCACAGTCAGATTTGTAATTCTGAAGTGCTGTCTGCTTAGTTTTCATTAGTCTTTAAAACTGCTAAATTTTTGCGTAGGCATATGCTGATCTTTTTAGTTAAGCTTGTGAAAAATTGATTGTAGAATATGTGAAAATTACATTGGTTAATTGTTGCTGGTTCCATTTCTTTGTGAGCTGTGACATTTGGGAGTATCTAAATCTGGGTGAAGATAGGGTTTAGTTGAAGTTCAAGAATTCATGATGTGTTTTAAAGTTGGCACTCATTGGTATTGAGCTTTTAAGCAGGTGACAAATAATGATAAAAAAATGTTTGCATGTGTATGTATAAAGATACTGCCAGAAAACTTCTTGAGAATTTCAATTACAAGATTTTTTAAAAATTACAGCTGAGTTATAAAAATATACAGAAAGTAACAGGACCCAAACAGTGAGTTGAAATCCTGCCTGTTAGGAAATACTAGCTATGATATATATGCAACTATCAGGGTATAATTAGAATATATTTTGAAAATGGCAGAACACGAAAATTCTAGACCCTCTTTTAAGCATCAATAAAAAAGAAGATATGCCTCACCGAAGGGAGAAACAAGTTATTTTTAACAGGAGAAGGCGCTTACTCATTCAGCAAGCATTTCTTGAACACCTACTATGTATGAGGCACCATTATACAATAAGTGACAGAATCCTTTTCTGAATGAGCCCCTAGCCAAGTGGAAGAGATTCCTAAAGTTAATTTACGTTGACTTCTTGACCCAGCATAATTCTATTTTTGAGACCCCACCTTCTCAATCTCTTTTATTGACTTCTAGTCTTTGGCCTTCCCATACAGTAGGTAATCTCCGTGTCTGGTCTCTATTCTCCACTTTTTCCAGCTATACATTCTCTCTCCCCCAGTGACATCATCTATTTCCATTTGCTTCAGCTCTCATTCACTGTGATGGTTCCCAAATTTTTATTCCCAAGCCATCCTCTTTCTCAAACTCAAGCCCTGAATTTATAACTGTGTGGTAACACATGCATCCCGATCTGGCACCTCAGACTCTAAAGTCTAAAACCAGTCTTTAGAAGAGAACTCCTTGCACTACATCTAGGTTTTATGATTGATCTAATAATTGGGGCTTAATGTCATACCATAGTTTGGAAAACAAAAAGAAATGAGTCAATAATGGGCAATGGTGATAGAGTTCATCTTAACACCAGGCAAAGTCAAACTGCTAGTATGATTCAATGACGAGAGAAGGGCCAGCTTCCCTTCTCCCAAATTGTTTCCCTTGCCTACTTGCTGAAAGCTAAAATTATGGGGGCAAAAACCTGAGGTATTAAGGACCAGAACTTTATTTTCAATTAGAGACTTTCTAATGCAAGTTACCCGTTGAAATGGTCACATATCAGAGACTTTACCAAAAGAAAGTTTGCCAGGAGAAAGTAGGGAGAAAACATTGGGCATCAAAACAAGATGGGAATGAGGGTAAAATTCTGTAAGTGGAATGAGGGAGAAAGGACTGGTCAGAGGTACTAAAGAAAAGCATCACTTGACAGTGCTGTGTAGTGCTGGCCTCAAAAAGAGCCTGTCCAAACCTGTCTTTGGCTAAAAGGGTGGTACAGACTCTTACAATGAATCCGTAATGCTGAGTTGAAAGAATAGAAACCATCCAAATTTTAACAAAAATGGAAAGTAAAGGAAACTCTTTTTATTCCATCCCAGGAAAGAAGGGGAAAGTACATCTAACTTTGTGCTGTTTTCAGAGAGCACTTTTATTCTTTTTCAATTTGTGTGAACCCAGGAATGTTACTTCCCAAAAGCCACATGTAGTCAGGTGGTTTTAGAGTTTTCTCTGCCTTCTCTGCCCTTGTGGTTATAAATTATATAGACTTTTAGTGCTTAACTACAAACAGAGGATTTTCCAGGTGGGGGATCTGAGTTATGAAAAGAAAAATGCTGAAATACAAGTCACAGGGGTAATAAGGACTCTTAGATGTAGGTAGAAAGTTCCTGACTTAGTGCCAAAGGCTTAACATGTATATTGAACAGCTCAGCATACCTGGAGGGCCCTGGGGGATTAGTCAAAGAACAAGGCATCAATGTTTTCGATGTGTGAATTGTTTACAAGCTAAAAACAAAATAAAAATAAACATTGGCCCTGTCACCAATTTTTAGTTTACTGAAATGGGATGAGTCCCCTAAGAACAGTGCATATGGGAGTGTCATAGGTGTTGGCCTCCCTCTGAGGAGCGGGTGGCTGCTGCGTGACAGGCTCACCTACCAGGCTTCCATGGGTCCTGTGATGCTGTGTTGTGGTGTGTGGCGTTTTCCATGGTTCTGTAAATTAAGTTTATCCTCACTATGCAAATATTACAATTGATTTTAATCACATTTCCATTTTTGTCTAACTAAATGTAAGAAATTTAAAATACTGTACACCTGTACCTAAAATTAATTACCACCCGAAAATATTGTTGCTGTTAATTTTTAGCCTCTGTGAGATTCCTCTCAACAGGTTTTTTTCTTTTTGGCATCAGAGTAAGAATGTTGTTAAGACTTGTATTTTTAATATAATTTATTACAGAGCTACAAGTGAGAGGAATATAGGAATTTTTTGGTTTTTTTGCTTTCTATTACATTATAATGGGACCCCAGTTCTAGTCAAGCCTATAACAGATACCAATTCAGAAAATGTCATTTTGTTCTCCCACCCCATTGCCCTGAAGTTGTGATTACTCTCTGTAATTCATTGGGCTTCTACATTTGGTTCCCTGGACATTTTCCCAAGCTTGTTCAACCATTAGCCTTCTGGACTTCTGGGTTTAAGTACTGTCAGATCAGATTTAAATCATGTGTTAAGGCTTGGTGGGTCCATCATTGTCCTCAATTTAAGAAGCATTATAGAGGTCACGACATTGCTACAAAGAAGGTGGCACTAATCCCTCATTTTATAAAAGGGAATGCTGTGGTATGCATTACACCAAAGGAACCAGCCCCACCAGCACCGGAGCCCAGAGAGCCAGCAATGTGCTCATTTCCTCCACCCTCCCTGTGTACTTCCAGGGATGGGTAGTACAAAACCAGATGTAAACTATTTTTCAAATACTCCTCTGACTTAGCATTAAATTTCCCTTGGACCAGATGCCAGTGTTTAAATAATATCCTGAAGGATCCAAAGCGAAGGAATTACTCATCGTGTTTCATTCATATAAAATCTGAAATAAAGGGGAGAAAAGTACAAAGAAACTAAAGTACCTTGAATGTGCCTTGCCAGAGTATAATAATTTGAAAAGAATATTGCCTCACTTATGAAAGAAAGCTCAAAAGTGCAATGTTCTTCTTCTTTAATTGTCAATTGAACTTTCCATTATTGTTATTAGTGCTTTTTAGGAAAAACAAAAGCAAACCATTACAATTTCTTTTGCAAAGTGGTTTAGTTATATTTTCAGGAGATTGGGCAACACTTGCTTTAAAGTGGCTCTGTCTTTTAATCACTTCCATTTATTTATTTTATTGATTTATACCTTATTCTCTGCAATTATTACTTTGATGGCTTGCATCAGTTAAGACACAGCAAATAACTAACCCCCTGTCTTTGTGTAGTTATTTTCTGTGGTGCTCCCTGGGTATTACCAAAAGCTTTACGAAGCACAGGGGGCTGTTGGGCCCTAGATTAAACCAAGTTCGGTCATTAGCAGGTCATCAGCAAGGTTGGCTGCTAACTAGGTAGGTGTCCTGTAAAATATACATTGTATGAAAAAGGACCCCACACAATGTAAAACAGGCTAGTAAAAGGTTTACCAGCAGTGGAGAAGGTCCACTGAGGTTAAATAGCATGGATTTGTGATTGATCCTATCCAAGTAGTGTGTGTGTGTTTTTATTATTATTGCTTATTTTCTGTAGCAGCAAAAGATGGTCTAGAGATGAAGCAAGCAGGTAGCAGGGGGTATCTAGAGTCAGGATTTGGCCCAGAAGACCAAGAAATATAAGGGTATTCGTGTGTAAATTCAGGATTAAGCCAGCAAGACACTGTACAAGTGGGGAGGGAGGCTGAGTGCCCAGAGTTGTAATGCAGATGAACAGTGAGATAGGCAAGATATTTTGAGATGTGGAAGTTGGTTGGGGGTTTCGGCAGGTGTCAGTATCCAGTAGGGCATGGCAGGGTTTAAGCCGAGTGGCCCTCATTACCTCACTGGGTGGTGGGTGGGCCAGCTCATAGAGCGCACAGTCTAGGCCCTTGGCAGGGAATCTCAGCCCCAGTGAAACAATCTATTAGAAATAACTGGTTGAAAATCAAACTAGTTTAAATAATAAGGAGAATTTTTTGATTCATGTAACTGAGAAGTAATACTGACTTCCAAGGAGGCTTAATCCAATAGCTCAAATTGTGTGACCAAAAGACAGTTTTTCTCTCTCCATTTTTCAGTTCTGTTTTCTTATCGTTGACTCTACGCGCTTCAAGTTGTCCCCTTCATGCCTACAAGATGACTGTTATCAGTTCCTGGGCCCATGTCTCCAGGTTCATATCAGCAGAAAAGAGAAAGTTCCTTCCACAATAGCTCCTGCAGAAATCCTAGGCTCATATTTCATTGGCCCTGAGCTCCAGTTCTAGCAGGGACTAGGAGCAGTAGGCAGGGGGAAAAGGCAGAAATCCATTCATATGAACTGGGTTAGTGAAGCAAGCCCTCGAGTGGGTCCTAAGGCCACTAGATACTGGGTCTGCAAAGGTAAGAAGAATCAGTTGTCTCTAGCTAATGGACTAAAGCTATGAATGTACCTTATTGTCTCAGTGGCTTGGTAGGGCTGGGCTTGCCCTTGGAAGGGAGGCCAGTGACACAAGCAGAGTGGAACCAAAAAAAATCTACAGTGTGGAAAGGGTATGTTATGGGTTGAATGTCCCTCCCATCCCCCAAAATCCATATTTTGAAGCCCTAACCCCCAATGTGATGGCATTTAGAGATGGGGTATTTGAGAGGTAATTAGGTCATGAGGGTGGAGGCTTCATGATGAAATTAGTGCCCTTACAAGAAAAGGCATAAGAAAAATCTTTCTCTCTCTCTGCCATGTGAGGATACAATCAGAAGACAGCCATCTGCAAGCCAGGAGGAGAGCCCTCACCCAAACCTGACCAAGGTGGCACTCTGACCTTGGACTTCCCAGGCCCTAGAACTGTGAGGAAAAAGAATGTTTGTTGCTTAAGCCACCAGTCTATGGTACTTTGTTGTATCAGCCTGAGCCTACTGAAACAGGTGTAACTAAGATGCCAAAGGTATCAAGATAGTTCAGTGGGGATATTGAGTCCTTGACAGTGTTAGCATTGAGAGGAAGACTCTGCTAGAAATTCTCTTAGACTCTGCCTGCTATATCAGTCACACTTTATAACCATTTCATTGCCAAATTCTGTTATATCTACCTCCAAAATATGACTTTAGTTCTATTCATCTTCTCCATTCTACCTACTGCCATCTTTGTTTCATTCCTATTCACCTCAGGTTTGGATGAAATGGTCCATTTCTGGCTGTCTCTCATATCTGAGTAATCTTCCTAAAATACCATTGTTATTTCATGCTATCATGTTATTTCCCTGCTCAAAAAACCCCAACTGTCTCCCACTCACTTATCGAACTTCTCTGACAGACTTTTAAGGTTCTCTGCAGTCTGGATTAATTGACTATTCAGTGTTATTTCTAAGCATTGGCCAGAATATCCTGTCAGGCCCTCAGCTGACTGACCACTCACGTCCCATACCAGCCACACTCCTTTTTGCCTTGGCTCATGCTTTTTCCTTCTGGTCCTTTCACCAGACTTCTACTCCTCCAACTGCTACTCACATTTGGGAGCACAGCTCAAGACTCACCTCCTCCCACAGACCTTCCAAGAAATTCCATGGCCAAAGAAATTTTGTTTGCCAAAATTTCTAATATACTTACACTCAGTTTCCCATAGCTGGATATATAATATTTATGGGTTAATTTTGTTTGCAACAAAGTTGTGAATTCCTTAAAGACAGGGTTTAATTCTTCCTTTATGTTCTTCACAGTATAGGCTGGTTCTGGTAAACTCTTGGCCATTCAGCATTGATCAGGAGAGGCAAAGAGGGAAAGTAACATAAAATGCAGGTGTCCAGTTCTGTGCCTGCTCTGAGCTGGGCTTCCTCGAGGCAGCTCCACCATCCTAGCACTTTCTTACCTAATCACACACCAGTCTATACCATCCGATTGGCTCAGCATAGTTTAAATTAAGAAGTATATGGTGCTCCCGAAATTCTGAGATGACAGTTTAAAGGCCTCTATGCCTAAGAGTAACCACCCTGCCATACCATGCATCTAATCCTTATATAGCAACACTAGCCACCCCCTTTCTCTCTCAGACTTCTTATGGTCACCATATGTGATCCAGAAACTGAGTTGAGCTATACCAAGTGTAGACTAAATAAAAAAATCTCAGACAAGTCTTATGAAAGTTCCCCTTCCATCAAACATCAACTTTGCCTTCAGGGACATTTAAAGTATATATTAACCAAAGTGCACAATGCAACAACCCTTGTATTTCCAAGATCACTGGACATGACAAAGATCACATAAGCCCATTTTTAGTTCAGGGATTTGGGCTTACCTTTCTTAGTATTTAAAATCTTCCTAAGGCAAGAAGGAAGCAAGATTAATTTAGCTCATCAAAATGAAGGATAAAAAAGAAAGATTCTCAAAGCTAGGGAAAAAGTTAGCATAATACAAGATAAAATAATAGCCTTATCCCCCAAATCTCAGACTTTTTGCTGCCAACGTCAGTTTTAAATACATGTGCAAGATAAAGAGAGGGAATGAAATTGCTATGGGGAGTCCTAAGTTACCAACGGGCACTCAAGCTACACAGAAAGACCCTCTGATAGCAGCCTCTCATGGTTGGAAATAAAGCAAAAATAACCCTTCTAGAATTCTATCTGAATAAGGAAAGACATCCTTTCTGTTTGTTTTTGCTTATAAATGAGATGTTTGGAATTTTCACCATAATATGTTTTACCTCGTGAGCCAATAAACATGAAGAATGACATTCATCATAATACCCACACGCAATGTTTAAGATTTTGTTTTCTAATTTTAAATAGTGAATTTTTGTTCTGCCATTGAAGTAAGGGAAAAAAGCTGTCCCTATGAGGGTCCCACAGCCCTCAGCCACTAGTGATTGCTGAGAGCTTTTTCCTTTGTCTTTTTACTCTGTACCATGAATTCTTTTCAGACATCATCAGAATATATTTCCAGATTTCAGTACATTTTTAATATTAAAGAAATACCTTCAATGGAAAGAACAAATCTTCCTGCTCTTTATTTGACCTTTGTTGGTTTGATGTTTTAAAAAAAGATTTGGACAGCCGTTTTATAAAGAATGCACCGAGACATTCCTGAAAGAGCACACTAGTGAAAATAATAATGAAAAAAAGATTAGAAAATGAAGCCTCTTGCTCAATCTAACATAACTATTGCTCTCCTCATACAGTTTCTTAAGGTTGCATTGGTTTTGTCTAAGTCAGGAACAACGTATATTTACCTTTTTAATACATACTCTCATGGAACTGTGTCTAACAGAAAGCATACTTTCATGTATGTTTAAGTGGACCAAGCCAAATTAATATTCAGTACCACTTTATCTGATTTATAAAAATATAGACCCCAATCTCTCTTAAAAAACAAAAAGGGAACCACTAATTGGCTGCTATATCTCCATTCTGCCTACAGTAGGTACAACACTGGTTACATGAACCCAGATCTGTGTGGTTGGGTATGTTCTGCTTCATGTAAACTCCAGCCTGCATGATAGATTGGTAAAAATGCCTTTATGCTGGCAAAAACGGTTTATATAATGTTTTCAAACTTCAAAGAAATAATCATTTAATCTTATTTACTTTTTAAATAGCATTGATCTCCTGTTAAACACAGAACTTACCCTCAAGTAACCCACAGTCTAATAGGAGAAAGCAATATGTAAATCAATAATTATATTATTATGTGATAATAAAGTAAAAGCAGAGGCTTTGGGGTAAGGAAGACCTAGATATGGGTGCTAACTCAGGTAACTAATTAGCTGTGTGACTCTGGATAAGATAGTATTAACAACTTCTCTAAGCCTATTTCTTCTTATGTAAATAGCCATAAAAGTACCATATAGGATTCATGTGAAGATTAAATGAAATATAATAAATGAAAAAGGGTGCAAGATGGTGCCTAGTACACAGAAAACACTCAATAAAAGTCAGTCATCACATCATAACAATAATAACTATTAGGCGCATAAAATACCAAGGCATCTTAGTGGAGGGGATGGCTACCTTGACTCAGAAGCTGGGTCAAGATGTCCTAGAGAAGGTACTATGTGAGAACAGAGAGTAGTTCTCTAGCTAGTTAGGAGGAAGGAAGGGCAGAGAAGGGGTGCAGAATAGAATTGCATATGCATGGGTCACAGAATACCGTCGTGCTTTTGGGGGAAATGCCCAGTCATCACTGGAGCACAAGGTCCAGGAAAGTCAGGCTAAGATCCTTTGAGAAGGTTCTTAGATGATCTGTGGAAAGGAGACTGTCTTTAATCCGTAGGTAAAAGAAATGACTGAAGTATTTTTATGTGGAGGTGGGAGGGGTCATCAGATCTGCATTTCAGAGAAACAGGCAACAGTGTGGAGAATCAATTGAAGAGGAAAAAACTAGAAGCAGGATGACTACATTAGGTTTCTCTTCCTGTAACAGAAATCAGGATATATTAGTCTCCAATCAGAGAGTGTAAGTTTTTCCACTGTCTCCAGAATAAAGTCCAAACACCTTGGCATGACCTTCAAAGCCCAACCACCTCATCTCCACCTGTCGCACTCACCCCTGCCCACCCCACGATCTCCTCTACACTCAACCATTTGACAGCGCCTAAGCATGCCTCATACCGACACCTCCACAGATCCTGCTCTTCCCTCAGCCAGCAATTCTTCTCATCCATCTAGAAAATTCCTGCCCATTCTTCAGCATCCAAATCAAATCTCATCATCTTCCACTTAGAAGTTACTGATCTCACCTTGGATTATTACATGTCAGTTATGTATTCATGTAGCTCCTTTTCACGTCTCACATAAAAAGTATAAGCTTTTTTCTTTCAGAAAGCCTAAATGGAGTCTTTTGATAATGTCACACTCCCTAAGTTTTAATTGAATGGAAATTCCTTTTCTCTCTGCTGTGTAAAGGTGAACGACTCATGAATTTAGTCAGTGACTGTTTACAATGGTGTTTTGAAATGTTCTGCTGTGGGGTTGTGGGGTCTCTGTTCCCATTAGTTGGGAGGTAAGCGGACTCATGCACAAAATCCTCATTAGTGTTAATTGGAGCTGCCTAAGTAAATCCTGGGTGCACCGGTGGGACAATGACCGCCTTTGTCTTCCTATTTCGTGTTTTGTATAGAATACCATATCTGGCAAGACATGCCTTCTCAAACATAAGGAGATAATTGGTACTTTGAGGGAGAGGTTTAACTTATTTATAATCGTCAAGAGTTTAAATATGCAGAAAAGAAAGAGCAGTCGTAGCTTGCCTCTTTTGAAAAAATGCCCTCAAACCAGGTCAAAACTCTCTTGACTAAATCAGATATTTTGAACGATATTTAACTGAAGGACCTTTTAAGTTTTGTTTTAAAATAGGAAACTATATGTTTGTCAACACGCTAAATCTGTCTTAAACTTCCTTTATTTGTGGCATTGCTACTCACCAAAATCTCTTATGACTAATCAGCTGTCTAGATGACTCTGTTTCCTACAGAAATGTCTGGTTTTCTTGCTCATTCTCCTCGGCCTCTCTGCAGCACCTGACACCTGCCTTCCCCTCCTCCTGTGTGAAGCCCAAGGCCATGCTCCCGCCCTCCTGACTTTCATCTGCCTCTGGCCATTTCTGATCTTTCCCTGCCTCCACTTCCTTCTCCTGGGAAATCCCTGTGCTCTCCTTCCCCCTCAGGGATCGCTTCTGTTCCCAAGGCTCAGCTTCCTCTTCCGGCTCCTGATTCTTGGATCTCCAGTCCCAGGTTTCCTCCCACGTGTTCCCCCCC